>SDVV010007325.1:0-17850 GCA_016164225.1 Gammarus roeselii
ACCTGTGATCCACTCTCAATCTTCCCTCCACCAGTAGATAGCCAGACATTTCTCCCCCCTCTCCTATCAAAACCCGCACATCCAACAGCCTCCGCACCACTCTCCACGAAATCAGCACAAAATCCATCAGCGCTGTATCCACCACTTCACCATGGGCTCTCCTTATCCATGGGCTATCTTTACCCATACTTAACATGTTCTGACAACATATTATTCCGCGTACCTGCGACCTTTCGCTGCTCTTCACCTAGCCAAGACCACCGTAGGGGACCCTGCCACTCAACATGGGATTTTCATACTTCTTTCTTACTACTTTTGAACTCACGATCAGCAGAGAATTGCCATATCTAGTGTCACGTTGTTTATGTTATCAAGGTACATCTTTCCTGGCAGTTGTTTTAAAGGGCATCCCTTCTACTCAGTTTGTATGTCACTTGCACTTTTCTCCAAACCAAGTCCGAATGATATGCATGCAATTAAAATAGAGATCGTCCCCCCTCCCTCAAATCTTATGGTCAAACGCACTCAACTGATGACTAGATTCGCTGTTCTCGCGACAAGAGTCTGTTCAACCACATCACCAAACAACCACATCATTCTTCCCTATCTGCTACCATGAAAAAAATCAACGACCAGTCCGTTTCTCTAACCTGATACATTGGCACAACGTTTATGAGGCTGGATAAATAAGCACAGCGATATTGTACATGTTTTGAGTCAACAAGAAGCACTGTCAAATCGAGAGGTTGAGGCTCCAAGTGAGTTTGGTTTGACTCATTAGAATATGAATTGTTAATGCTCGTCGGGGTTGAACTGATTGGTCAATTGATTCGAACAGTGGTAATTGAAACTATACAACGATTTCTGCGACTGAACACGCAAAATTTTCATGAGAAGAAACAAATTGTGTGGAGAAGTTATTGCAAAACACTAATACAATGTTTTTTTTAATTAGAATTTCATCCAATTCAAAATTCCTTCTTCCATCGCAAATTCCGCTAGTTGGATTGCAAGTAGCTTCTTTGCTATTCTGCCATCGACTTCATGTACGCCCCACCGATGCTCATTACAGCGCCTTCATGGTTATTACCGTAATTGTTTATTTCCCATGTGATCCCTTTTTCTAAAGAAGGATTTTTCCTGCACCTCAAGTGAGAGATTTCCCTCACTAGAAAATCGAACAACGATTAGTACAAACAGGGTGAAGTTTCGTACTTCAATAGATAGCGGTATTGAGTTTTCAGAAAACTGTATTAGATAGAAACCTGCTGTCGAAGATTTTTTTTCTACCCAGCCAATTAAACCAAATTGAGGTACTCTCAGTTTTGACGATGAGCTAACTTGTTGAAATAAGAGCAAAGGTTTTTATCATTTCGTGCATATTATAGAGCAAGCAAATAGTTTTAAACTGTGCTACGGCATCGTATTATCTTGAAACATATATTTAAGCTTCTCAGAGTAGATGCAGATGTTTTTGAACTTAGCAGAAAGGATGAATGAAACTCACGTAAATATTTTCTCCTACTCTGCTGCCTATTGAGATGTGGAATAAATTTCTTCCCCCCTCGTACAAGAGGCTGATATAGTTAAATGCATCTCACGTAAACAAGGTGCTTAGCAGGTTGCAATGATCAATTGCGGTGAACATTTTATAGTCGTTATCCGAGGAACCGTATAACAGGCTTAGTAACATTATCCGATTATTACAACTCGAGAAATGCCATAAATAAGAGCTCATAAACATGTGACATAAAATTTCATATGAGTGCTCCGACTCTAGTTACAAGCAAATAATACAATTGTGAAGGGATTGATCACAGTATCCGACAGAATGATAGTCCTCCTACGATCCTTTGCTCGAGCGATATTCACTAGAATCTGCATCCCTACAAGTGACGGCATCAATTGTTTGATAACATTCATAGCCTCATAACTTCGAAACGATAAACCAGATTTATGAAATATCCGATTCCTGAATCCAGCAAAAAAGTTGTTACATATTTTTACAAAGAAAATATGAATCCACAAATGACCTTTAGTATTTCAGTTTTGTGTACGTTATGCAGAATTTAATAATTTTCGAAAGATCACTTGAAGTTTGAATCGATTGGTTGATATTCTTGGATGACACTTTCAGTAGTAAGTTTTCCTTTTACATCAGAGGCTCGGAGATTTGGTTTGAAACGGGTTTCTTTTGTAACTGGTTTGACCTAGTACGTTTCAGGGAAATGCATTTCTTCGGAGAAGTTCTTTTGGTACATGTTTTTATGAATCAATACACGAGTAAATCCTATTGGATGCACACTCAAGTCGGAAATGTCAATGTCAAACTTAGAGAAGGATGAGTGTGCGCCTTACGTAAGCTGGCAACAAGGTGTCCAGTAATGGTTCAATGTCGAAGTTTCCTGTTCAGGAGACATAATAGCAATTAAGCTCTTCTCGTCAAGTCCCCCTTCGCTGCGCTTTGCCTGGTTAAGAACGCATCATTTTCTGAGCTGTTCAGGCTGTTGATGGAATAATATTTGGTCGAGTAAATTCGAAAGTGATCTGTACCCGAAAGCCTGAAATCCATTTGCTCCACAACCATACCTAGTCTGATCGAGGAGCGTCTCAATTCCAAGTGTAGGAAATAGGCAACAACTCATAGAAATTTCGCAGTGACATTGATACTTGTACGCAAATAGTAGCAACGGGTTAGGCGGAGAGAGGCTGAGATACTATGGATAACTTTAACAGGGCAACTCATCGTTTGTGGGAAACAAAAAAACTAAAGGTCACTGATCATTATAACCGTTTGTAGGTGATCAGTAATTGAAATGAGGATTACAGTAGCATAAAATTGACACTGGAGGGGACGATGAGGCACTGAATGACCGTCTGAACAAATCTTGGACAGAGTTGACATGTATCAGACGCAAAATTCACAGATTAAGATTGTGCACAGGAGGCGACGACGAGGCACTGAGTGACCGCATGAACAAAGCTTAGACAGAGTTGACATGCATTAGACGCAATTTTTGAATAGAGTTACTGATGAAACAGATGGGATAATAGGGAAATTTGGATTTATTTATTGACGGTACAGATGGGAAGGGTAACCCGCTGAAGAAGGCTGGCACAAAAAAATCTTCATGTTCCACGAAGCGGGTGGACCTAGAAACAGAGCATAGTAGTGAGGACGTCGGTTGTGAGAGCGTGCTCGCACTCGTAAAGACAGTCCTTGTCCTCTCCAGGACAGTCGAACATGTAGCAAATAAATTTTATTAGACAAAGTAACCTCATTAGTAACGGGAGTGGGTTTTTATGGCACTCCTGGAATGTTACTCTGTCGAGAGGAGGTTTCAAGCCGTAACTCTCCAATGGTGAACCATCACCAATCCCTAACTCTTGGCAGTACCCCCGATTTCACTACTGTAAATGTATTGAGTCGTCTCCGTCGCAGTTCCTGTCCGTGACATGTGCGAAGAGGCCTTTCTTGCTTAGGCTACGTGCAATATACGAGACACACAAGTACGCTACCAAACTAACATGCCTCATATTATTCATAAAGAATACAATATGACAAATAATAATAGTTCAGTGTCGCTGTCCAATGTTTTTTTATCAGAATTATTATCTCACGAGGCCAGGCCACGGATCGCTCCAATTATCCTGGTGAAGACTGAAGCTGGTTATCTTGTGCAGCATCCTGCCGGTCCGCGATGCTTCTGCATAGCAACCTGGCTTACAATGATCGGGGGAAAACACAATATACATGCAATGTATTTCAAAACATTTGAGCTTGTACGGATGAGTTGCGGTGAGTTTGCAAATCCACATTGCAAGGAAGTTGAAACATATGATTATTTTCTATGATGTAATCGTTATCAATGTACGTCAATTGTACGTCAATGATATGACTTTGAGTATGTTCTGTACATTTAATGAATGAACTCGAGAGGAGAAACAATACTATTCAACATAACAAAATGGCTTCCAAACAGACAGTCATTTTTTACATATTCATACCATCCTTAAAAATTGTTGTATTCATGAACAAATGTCAGTTCATTATTTGAATAATACATTCATCGTCGTTACATTTTCTGGTAGATGCATGTACCTAATCAAGTGAACTTTTGTCGATATTTATAGATGCCATTGACGATGTTTGAGGTAATTATTACCTCATATATCTGCGTTTTCCCAGATCCCACATCCTGTTTGTAGGACACTTTTCCAAAAGTTAAATAAACAAAATTGGAATCAAGAAACAATGCCTGAACTTGTCAGAAATTCCGAAGGAAACCATACACAGTTGCTTGGAATGGTTCGGGGAGACGGAAACTAGAAACAGTTGAACTTTCTTTGCGGGGAACTTGAACAATGGGAATTCTTTCTTAGCAGAACAGAAACTAAGCGAAGTACACGTCAGTGAACCTTGAATTATTATGAGACATCAAAAATAACAGCGGTATCTAGATGTACCATGTATTTGAATTATGATTTGAGCTCTGCGTTCGGGAGTGAGAGAGGGAGGTTAAGCTTGTGAAAGTGAAAGAGGGAGTATGGGACTGTGGTGGCTTGAGAGGGAATATCGTACGATGGGATGTGTATAAGAAAGTCTCAGACTGTGGGAATGAGGAAGAAAATATCGGAATGTGGGAGCAGGAGCAGAATTTTCAATCTGTGTATGTGAGGTAAGGAAAATCAAACATTGGGAGTGGGAGAGTGAGGATCAGACTGTGTCAAGAGGAGAGTGAGGATCAGACTGTGTCAGGGGTAGAGGGGATCAGACTGTGTCAGGGGAGAGTGAGGATCAGACTGTGTCAGGGGAAGAGTGAGGCTCAGACTGTGCCCGGGAAGAGTGAGGATCAGACTTTGTCAGTGGAAGAGGGAGAATCAGACTGTGTCAAGGGAAGAGGGAGTTTCGTGCTGTGAGAGTTGTTGAGGGAGTATTAAACTGTGGGTGAGGGAGTCCCAGAACGTGAGAAGGAGGATTTTAAGGATTTAAGATTTAAAATTTGTTTAGATATAATGACATGCTGACTAAATAACAGAAATATCAAAATACACAGATGATACGTACCAAGTCTTCGTCAGCGTGAGCTGTTTGAAGACAACATTTGCTACTTAAGTGAAATTAATATTAACTCATAACTAGGGTTGAGGACTAAGGACCAACTGATGGATATTGTTGGAGCACATACTCCACTCTCACTTTTAAATATGTCGAGACAGATTACATTGGACCATTAATTTCAGGACAAATAAGCAAAGAAAATCTGATCGCCGACGGTTACTGTTTCAACATTTACTAGAAAAAACTTGGAAGCAGAAAATATCCAAAATGAAGTCGTCTATTAAATTACTCACACATTTTTCGGTGTAAGATGACACCCATTTGGAACTAACTGCATAGTAAGCATGACATATTAGCATATACACATGGAAAAAATAATATTTCAATGAATCTTAATAGATGGGTACAATAAATGAACGAATTTCTAAAAGAACAAGATAATTGGAAACTTGAGCATATGAAGCGAGAAAAAAAAAATTATAGAGAGCATCTATAAAATGAAACTGATAAAATGAAACTGATGAAACGGAAGAAGAGGAGGCTTTGAGCACGTATCATGAGGACCACTGATGTTGATTCCTCCATGCCAATGAGTGCACTTTAAGTTGAAACAAGCTATTCGAATATCGCTCTATACATTTTTCTCGCGATTATCCAATGTCAAACAAATTCAAACGAAATATGTCAAATAACTTGATAACGGCAGTATTTTGGCCATGAGAATACGATACTCCCAGCACGCATTCTAGGTTGCTGTTCATGGACACTAGAGCGGAAAAATAGAAAAAAAAGACAAACAGACAAGACGACTTATAGTTTGTGAAGTAAAATGAGCATGTTCGATGATTGAATACGTTGCCATGGAAATCTATTTCGTCATATTATTCGAAGAAGGAGAATACAAAAAAAACATACCCTTATAGTATTCCAACTTTGCAACCTAAATAAATTCAATTATTTTTTAATTGGAAACGAGAGATGTAGGGATTATTTCCATGTTTCTTCTCTGGGGATATACTGTCAAGTAAGCCTGTGCAACAAGATCCATTTTAAGACTGTGTATGTTAGAACCATGTTTTCTAGACCCAAACAAAAGGTTTGGGACGAATTTGGATTCTCGTCCTCTTCTTGCTTTGATGTTCATTTGAAATCCGTTTCATACGAAGCGCAAGCCCTTCAATCACGGCCATGGTAGCATTTCCACCTTTGATCCGTCCTTCGTGTCGTTTTCGCAACGTTTTCTGCCTTTCGGACCTCTATTGGTAACTAATCCGCTCGCCAAGCAGCCGTTGGAATGAGGTAAGTAGATACCTTTTTCATGCCTCTTCTAACTTGTTTCCTAACTGTCCCTCCTTTTATTTCCAGAGGGGTTGCTAGAAGTTAATTATCAGTCATTAGACGAAACCCCAATCTCGTAACTACCAACATCAAGTTTCGTTGGATATTATGAAGGTTGTAATGGATTCATCGGAAATGACTCAAATTTTTGGACTAATTGGATGCGATGCCGTGAGCAGTGAAACTGACCAGGAAGATGAGGCTGATTATCACCTAATATTAGAGGACGTAGTGGTGGAGAACGTGATAGGAAGGTATGGTGTACCCGGTAGAAATGACAGAAATGACAGTACACATGGGTAAGGATGCCCATGGTGCAATGGTGGAGAGAGCACTGATGGATTTTGTGCTGTTATCGAGTAAAGTGATGGGGAGGCTGTTGGATGTGCGGATGTTGAGAGGGGAGGGTGGAGGAGTGTCTGACCATCTGCTGGTGGAAGGTAGATTATGAGTGGGGCAGAAGTGGAAGAGCAACAAACGATTGGGAGGAGGGAGAGAGGTTGTGAAAGTGAGCTGACTGAATGTGAAAAGTAGAGCCGAGGAGTTCCAGCATGCGTTGAAGGAAGAATATGACAACGTGAGAGGAGAGGACCTGAGAGATGTGGAGGAAGAATGGGAGACGTTAAGGGATGCGTTGCTGAGATTTACGAAAAAGGTATGTGGTGCGTGCCATGTGGGAGGGTGCAGGAGGAAAGGCTGCGAGTGGTGGAACGAGGAGGTCAAACTGGCGGTGGCACGGAAAAGAGGAGCGATTGAGGAGTGGTTGCAGGTGAAGTCGGAGGTGGCTCATGCAAGCTACAAAGGAAGGAGAAACGAGGTGAAGCAGGTGGTGAGGAGAGCCAAAAGGGATGCTGATGCAAGGTGGGGCAGACGGTTGTGCCAGAATTTTGAGGAGAACGAAAAGATGTTCTGGAAAGAGGTGAAGAGGGTGAGTAAAGGAAAGACCGGAAAGAAGGAAGTGGTGAAAGATGAAAACCGCCAGTTGTTGTTGGAAAGTGGTGATGTACGGAAGAGGTGGGCCGAGTATTTTGATGAGTTGTTGAATATTGAGGATGACAGAGAGGCTGACATTATTGCTGTGGGGGGTGATGCTCGGAGGCCAGCTTTGGGAGAAAGACTTGTTGCGGACATTACGAGGGAAAAGGTGCAGGAGGTGGTGGACGTGATGAAAGCAGGGAAAGACCCAGGTTTGGATAGCTTTACGACCGAGTGCCTGAAGAAGAGTGGAGTAACGATTGTCGAATGGTTGGTGAGGTTACTGAACTTGTGTTCTGTGGTAGGCGTGGTGCGGAGTGAGTGGCGCAGTGCCTGCATTGTTCCATTATATGAGGGCAAAGGAGATAGAAACGAATGCTGCTACTCGAGAAGTATCAGTCTGTTATGTGTGGTTGGTAAGTTGTAGGGAGAGTGCTGATCAAAAGGATTAGAGACTGTACGGACTGCCCAATTGGAAAGGGTGTACCGATCAGATTTTTGCAGTGAGACAGGTCTGTGAGAAGTACCTTGCCAAAGGAAAGGATGTGTTCTGGGCCTTCGTGGATCTGGAAAAGGCATACGCCTGGATTGACAGGAAAGCGCTGTGGAGGGTGTTGCGTTTGTATGGAGTGGGCGAACATCTGTTGAAAGCAGTACAGAGTTTCTATGCTGACAGCCGAGCATGTGTCAGAGTGTGGAGCGAGGTGAGTGATTGGTTCACAGTGTAAGTGGGACTGAGACAAGGCTGCGTGATGTCTCCCTGGCTATTCAACCTCTATATGAATGAAGTGGTCAGGGAGGTGAACGCGAGTGTGCTGGGTCGTAGCTTGGAACTGTTGGAAGCGAATGGGCGGAGTTGGCAGTTTAGCCAGTTGCTATTTGCCGATGATACGGCCCTGGTTCCGGATTCGGAGGAGGAGCTATGTAGGCTAGTGTCTGAGTTTGGTAGAGTGTGTGAGAGGAGGAAGCTTCGAGTGAACGTCGGAAAGGGTAAAGTAATGAGATGCTCGAGGAATGTCGATGCGAGCAAAATTAGTGTCACCCTAAATGGAGAGCTAATGGAGGAAGTTCAGTGTTTTAAGTATCTGGGCTCCAATGTGGAGATAACTGAACTAGTGGAAGCTGAAGTGAAGGCGCAGGTGAAGGAGGGATGTAAAGTGTTGGGTGCACTAAAGAGTGTAATGAGCTGTAGGACGTTGGGGATGGAAGCAAAGAAGGTTGAATGTATTCGAGATTAAATGTTTGAGGAGCATGGCTGGAGTAACGCTGAGAGACCGGATCACCAACGACGTGGTTCGAAACAGAAGAGGGATGGTGAAGAAGTTGGAGGACAGAGTGGATTCGTGTGTTCTGAGATGGTTCGGGCATATGAAGGGGATGGATGAAGGGAGATTGGTGAAGAGGATGATGAATGCTGAGGCGAGTGGTCGCAGGCCTAGAGGTAGACCGAAGTTTGGGTGGATGGATGTTGTGAAGCAGGCGTAAGGAAGAATAGTCATGAATGTGGAGGTGGCGAGAGAGCGTGCAATGAACAGGCGTGAGTGGAGAATGGTTGTGAATGGTTGATTTTGACGCTGCTTTGATGTGCTTTCCCGCCCTTGGCACTCCGCTGTCAGGGTGGTCATGGGTGGGGGGGCCCGGTCATTATGACGCGGCGGGGGTAGACTAGTGAAAACTGTCGGGCCCTGCTGCTGACGACGGATCTTCGGACTGCCCTCGTGACCCAGAGTGTATGTTGAGCGGGTACCGGCCGGACCCTTGAGCACAACAGGGCTAAGTTGTGTGAGTGTGAGCGTATGAGGGTTGAGGTGCGCCTTGCCGTCGGCCACCCCCCTTTCTGAAGGATGCGACCTAGTGTCTCTGTCTGTGATTAGAGGACGCTCCATTTTACCCCTTCGTAGATGGCAGAACGACCGGTCACACTTAGAATGTTTATTTTCCTATTGATTATGTCCGATTTCTTCTGACACGAATAGCACTTAGGCCTGAAATATTTCGCAGAATTTATCCTTTTCCGACATTTCATTCGCTTTCCTATTTTAGAAAGATGGATCCACACGGGTCTAGGTATGCGGCCTCTAATTGAGTCTGCATGATTTCAGTACCCATCATGTTGGCCTGCATTTACTACACTTCCCAATGGATGGAGCAAATCCTGTAATCTTGGAAAAAAATCCCGAAAGCTGGTTCAGGGAACGCATCAAACATAAGTTTTACATTTAAATTTACTCAGTATCCTGGAGTTGTTCCTTGCATGGAAGAAAGCTTAACCTAAAAACATCACACCGGAATTTGGCAAGGAACCTATTCTTTTCTTCATAACAGTCGTCACTTCAATGCTCTCTGCCGTCTCTTCATACCGTGTAGCAGCGCCTCTTCCAATATGACTCACAGGAGCAGCTGCAGATGTTTTCGTAGATCTTCGACATTGCGTTCAGGTGCAGACATTCCCGCCTATTTATTGCTCGGTAGGAACAACTTGGAATGACCGGAAAAAATCATTGAGTCTCTGGCGCAGATTCTCACTAAGGATGGGTGATACTGTCCGCTGTAAGAAAGCTTACACGTTGAGTTAAATGCCTTCACTTGCTCTAGAGCTGGAAGGGGTAAATCTTGTGGGAAAGGATAGGTGAATAAAAATCCAAATTGTGAGGCAGTCTGATTTTTGAAGAAAAGGTGTAGACTTTAAAAGAAATGTTCAAGAGTGGGGTTCAAGCAATATTTTAATTATTATGTTCACAAAAAATATTTTTTTCATGTAACATGTCAAATGAAATTGCAAACATCGAAAAATCCGTTTGGACAAATAAGGTAAAAGACAAAAAGTCTCAAGCAACAAGGAATTTTTTTTTTTGATACGTAAGGTTCCTGAACGAACTTCTGAAATTAAATTGGAAAACTAAACCAGAACCACTGCAGCTGTGATAATAGCATCTATGTGATAGAATGGCTTTATAGCCGTATTCATCAATCACTTTCCTGTGAAGTCCACAACCGCATCGCTTAAATTGAAAATGTAACCCTGATGCAGAATGTCTTTCCTACGAAATGTCCGTTTACCAGAGATAAATTTGGACAAAGTAACTAGGAGAAGAATCTAAATACATCATCTTGTCCAACACAGTCACGGTGACTGTAGACTCTTGAAGAGGATTCCTTGAGGGTCATCGAGCAGCTCATGTTCTGGAGGAAGGCCATTGCTGGCTCCTCTGATCGGCTCATGTGCTGATATGATCATCTATGGCTCGTCTGCACCGCCGAAGACTAACGTATTCAACCTCCAAACACTCAATAAGACCAAACATGTCCTTGATGAGCTTTTGCCCTAAGCCATGAATACTCTTTTTCTGGGCATAAAGTAGTTTTTTTTATTGTTAGACCATTGTAAGGGTTATTGTTTGAAGTATGAATGCATGTTCCTTTCCACAATCAGAACTACTGAATGTGATAGGGAACATGTATGCAAATAATGCATACAATCGCTGCACTGTGAACTGCAAACATATTGACCACGAATATTCCTTATATTATTCACTTGAAGTTAGGAGCTCACTTTTTCAAGATCAGAAGCATTATTTTGTGAGCGATGTGTGGTACTTGCACCATTGGCTTTGCGTATATAAATATGATATGCTTGTAGTACAAAACTTGACTAATGCTTGGAGCAGAGGTGTTCTGTTCAGACCCAAAATTATATAGCAATACGACAATTATGAAAATGAGCAGAAATGTGAATATACACTTCTTACATTAAATCACTCACTGCACATACTATTGAACTCCTCTCCAATGGAGAGAATGACACAGGATATTTTGTTGCAGCGAGGAACACTGCAGCACATCTACTCATGTTCATCTGTATCACACCGTGCAGCACGGTAAATCATAGGGGTGAAGCTGCTAACTTTGTTTATTAGAAAAAATCGTGTGGTGACGGAGCACACTGCAGAACATCAATTCCTGTTTTGCTGCAGCACACTACGCAGCACGGCAAGTTATGTTATGCTGCAGTTCATTGTACCTTAATCTTGGCAGCTGGGTGTTATATCTTCAACTCCCATTTAACGAAGAACATCGGGTGCTAAACATCTTCGAGCAACTGTCTTTGATGAAGCTCTTATTGTTGTTTTGTTGATTTGTTGATGTGCTTCTGTTGCTGAAACGCTCATTGTGCTGTTGAGTTACATGCCATTCTGTTTAGTGACGCTTTTTCTCATTTTGTTTTTCCGCAATTTATTTTTTCATTGCCATATCACATCATTGTGCGGGCTACTTTGAGCAGTCGCTTACTGTCGTTCCTGCAATCTGTTCATCGCAGGGATGACCGCTAATGCTAGTACGAAGACCACAACGCGGGCTCCCAATCGTTCGCGTATTGTTCAATTTCCTCATTTAGTTCTTTAAATCTTATTCAAATAAGACATACTGAATTTGTGGTGATACAAAGATGATATTTACGAACTAGAAGGACGCATTTCAAACAATGGTGGAAATGACTGTTGGAATTTTTTTATTAGCCCGCAATCGTTCGATTTATTGCCACTTCATATATGTTTTCTTCCCGAAACAACATTGGAGACGCAAAAGGAGAATTCAAACCCTGAAAGATATATACATATAGATATATATAAATATTTCAGATCGTTCGATATCATCAAATAACAACGAATCTATGAAACTTATATAGAAAATTATATCTTTCCATGCTCATAGATAATATATGTAGTGCTGTAAAGATAAGTAATTTAGTCTTGAATGTGAAGAAACTATTTGAATCTATAAGGATAGCAGGCTAGTGGAATCACTGAATTATCTGGAACGAAGGTCAATCAAAACGACGTGTAGTTGCGTAATAAAATGTTTGTAAAATTCAGTCCTCTGTTCAGGGGTCTTAGTATTAACAAGGCTGAATGTCAGTCTCTGGCCGACCAATGCGTTGTTACATTTGACATTGTGCTAATGTCTGAAACTTGTCAGGTTCAAGCACTGCTGCGTTAAGTATTCGGAGCAGACATTACCGCCACTCAGGTGGATTTTTTGGATGCCAAATTATTTGAAACGCATCATCAGTTCATCACCGGCCAGATGCTTGTGTTAACTGGAGCCTCGCAAAAGCTTCACTCTTATAATGGACGGCACAAGGAAAACCCTTATCGTTTATTGGCATGGGAAACTATCAATGTTGATGAACTTATTCAATTTAGACCTACAACAGTTACCGTTTCCCTATATGATAGAACGTTGATTTGAATTCTCCTTTTGCGTCCCGTTTCATGTACTAAAATTCCAATTATCTTGTTGATGTAGAAACCGTTCATTTATAATAGCCATCTAGTAAGACTCATTGAAATGTGCTTTTCCTTGTGCATATGCAACATGTCATGCTAGCTGTGCAATCAATTACAAAACTGGTGTCATCGTTTGCCAAACAATGTGGGAGCAATGGAATCGACAACTTCATGTCGGACATTTTTCACTCTCATTTTTATTAGTAAATGTAATTTGAAACAGTAATTTGGCATGATAAAATAATTGTCACTTCACTTATTTTCCTTGAAATCAATGATCAAATGTTACGCTGTTATTTCGCTCGACATATTTATAAATCGCGAATAGAGAATGTCCTTCAACAACGTCCACTGTTTGGTAGGATGTAAAGATAAACTTACTTCCCAACCTTGATTATAAGTTAATATTAAATTCATCTAAATAGCAAAATAATTAATGATGTCTTCAGAACAGCTCGCGCTGATCAAGACTCGGGACCATCTGTGTATCCTGATATTTCTAGAATTTTGTTACAATTGGGTTTTACCGAAATAAATGGTAAATCCTAAAAACAGGTTACCGTATGAGGAAATAATTATTTATTTGAAGCGGAATTCAAAATACTTTTGACATATGGAGACTGACGGAACATTGACCCTCATCACTAGGGACCTTTGAAAATATCAAATCCTTAATTATAGAGTCCTGGAGCTGAGTTACAACCAATTTTGAATTATTGTCAAGTTCCAGGCCTAACGATTAATTATTTCAAAATTTGAAAGCTTTGTGTTCGAGCTTGCCGAGTGAGATTTGAGCTCTGAATGGGATTTTAATGGGTAAAAATTCCAAATGAAGTATCAGTTTTAATGTTAAGTAATGACACGCGTTATTGAAATAGCACCTTCAACTTCCAAATGACATTCGTATTTTAATCCTACCTGGCCAGGTGGTACAGACACCATAATATCTAAAAACAAGCCGTCATATTCCCGTCACCCGAGGAGGAACATGGACAGGAGAAATAGCTAAATCCTCGCACACGTGCAGCATACGTGGAAAACATATTTATTTGTTTCCGATGGACTGTGGTTATTACTGTTAATTGATTTTAAGATTGATGATTTTATGTGTTATTGTTTGGCGGAGGGTGACAATCCATTTGAACCGGGCTCCATGTCGCTGGGGCAGTACGAATTTGGCCATAACGAATATCGTGGGTCTAGAGGACATCTACATTCGTCAGACAAAGAACGTCAATAGTAAAGCCAGTATGTTAACATCGGTATGCTTTTGTATCGATGCCAAATATTTTTACACTGTGATGGCTGGGAATGTTTTGTTATCGCGTAATTGCCATTTAATGATGCCTGCAAGCTGCGTAACAAACCTGTTTTTTGTTCCGCATAAAACTACGGTATCAGCCCCATTCAGGACAATTGAAACAATACCTCATCACACAACCTCCCTGACATGCATAAATGAAGAAAATATTAGAACATGACCCCCTTCAGTTTCTGTTTGAGGTCAAATATCACACCTTCCAAATTGTATGTGGTAACGTGGTCCTCATGATACATCGCGCGATACGCCACCTCATAAAACATAACGAATGGAAACGGACCCTATAAAAAGAAAACCATACAAGGGCCGACTCCCGGCAATTGCTGCCCTCATACCTGGATGATATCATCCTAATTGGTCCACAAACCCTCACCTAAGGGTTTCGGTGGGGAACAGTCCAAGAAAAAACATTGTTTGGAGTCGCCGAAATAATATTAAAGACACCAATCTTTCTTTATCTCCCGTGGCTCCCCCCGAAATAGTCTCAGCTCGCTTCCCGTCGCCACATTCAAACACAGCTCTATTGAGCAGAATTTGCTGTGGCAAGTGTCCCTGAAGGATATAAAAACAGTCTAGAACGATCAGCTACGCACAAAATGTATTTCTTGTTATGAAAACATTCTAATTCGATCTCACCAAATTCAGTTGAGCGGAACCATCTGAGGAAAAAGGTCCACCTACAATCGCCTCCCAAACAGGATCAACAAGTTCAAAGACGAACTCCAATGCCATAGTTGTACTACACCAAAGAGGATTATGCTCAGCTTCTGATGACACAGCAGAGACAACTCTCATGTTTCAGCAGCTGGGTTCACGACACATAAAGAAGAAATTTTTTGCACACTTGCATTTACGTCTAAAAAATAGTGTCAAAGGCTTCCAATGCACACTTCCCATTTCTCGATTTTTTCTTGAGTGTACACAAAATTTCAAAAACAGTTCCATCAGTTTAGTTATTAAAACAACAAACAATGTTTCCTTTCTTACTAGGAGATATTTGTTCTCATTTTTTCTTCGCACAAATAAGTCTATCATTTATTTATCAAGAACTGTACGGAAGCCTCTGCACATTATTTGTATGAATGGAATGTATGTTTGCTTGTTCAAAACTGTATTGGAATATGTTCATGTATTACTGAAAATGAAGCACCCAACAATATTTAATTTATATCAGCCAACCTTACTGCAGATTAACTTAATAAAACGAGGAGGTATGATACAAGTGTTCCACATTGAAAAGATACTGAGTTAAATTCACACAGTTAAGTGTAAAGCAACACAGAATTAAAAATGGCTGAACTACAAGGTCTGACACAAAGTGGCAACTAAACATCCCATGAATTACCTGTAAATTGTCTCAAACAAAACGTTGTGAGAAACACACGAGAGAAGCAGCAGATGTCTGGAGTGAACGCTTTGTAGAACGAATGCAAATCTTCTTCGCTCTGTGGTGCAAACTTTTACAAAGCATTTCTCTGACGCTTTAAATAGAGCTAGGAATACGTATCGGTGACTGTTTTGTTTTTCTTGAAAGCAAGGAACATGTTCAATAATGAAGGTGTCGTTTGAACACATAATATATGATGAGCGATTTTTGTATTTGTAACATAGACGCGATCTTGTTACATCTATTTTTATTAGTATTCTAACGTTAAAAAAATTCAGAATTTACTTTTTTGAAAAGTTTTCAATGATCATGCAACCAGCGAAGTCATATTTTTTAGTTTTTCGTTGTATCAGCTGTAAATTAAACATGTTCTCTTTTCCTCTGGCAGTGTACAATAATGAGCCTACATGCAATGAGGTTGTTAGTGTTCTGGCAGTGTACAATAATGAGCCTACATGCAATGAGGTACTTAGTGTCTTGGCAGTGTACAATAATGAGCCTACATGCAATGAGGTAGTTAGTGTCCTAGCAGTGTACAATAATGAGCCTACATGCAATGAGGTAGTTAGTGTTCAGGCAGTGTACAATAATGAGCCTACATGCAATGAGGTACTTAGTGTCCTGGCAGTGTACATAATGAGCCTACATGCAATGAGGTAGTTAGTGTCCTGGCATTGTACAATAATGAGCCTACATGCAATAAGGTAGTTAGTGTTCTGGCAGTGTACAATAATTATCTTCATAAGACGATTAATATCGAAAATATGAAATTGTGATGTTCTTAGCGTTCTTGGCGCTGGCAAATCCTAATCCTCACACGATATGTGAAACTCGTAAAATATTTCACATTCGGAGTTGACCTTTCTACCACCTCGCAGCTCATTAGTACCAATAGTATTTATCCCTTCGATTCTGATGTGACACGTCACTCCTCGTCTTCGTGTTGACGACGTAGCCTCTTCTCGGGTTACGCTCTAATAGCAACATAACTGAATTGACTCTTAAAGCCTGACACTCCACCTACAAGAAAATGGTTAGAGCGTGGTTTCAGATGCCGGCTGTGGCCAATTATGATTTAATTGGGTATGCACCGTACTTTTGGAAGGATGCTTCAATGGGGAAAAGCACTTCGTAAATGTACTGCAAATAATTTGAGGGGGTGGAGCAGCTTAAACATGAATCACCACGGCATCACGAATCAATTTACCTCTGAACAGCTGTAGCTTCTCTAACTACTCAACATCCACTCAACGTATATACCCAGAAAACAATTTTGAAATGAGTTATTTATCAGCAGCTGTCGTGGTTCATGAGCGGTCTTGGGCAAATGATTTCGTGTTCAGCTAATATCAACCCACTTTTCAGGTTATTGTTTGAGTGATTATTTCTGATTCGATCATTTTGTGTAATTTTGTCACTTTCTGAAACACAAACACGTTTTTTTAATAATCTCACCCGAAATATTGGGTACTGTTCCAGCGCTTCGTCGGGGCCGTGGGTCCTGACAGAAGCACCACAGTGGCTGAGTGGTGGCATTGGGGCGAGGATTGCTCCAGCGCTTCGTCGGGGCCGTGGGTTCTGACAGAGGCACCACATTGGCTGAGTGGTGGCATCGGGGCGAGGATTGCTCCAGCGCTTCGTCGGGGCCGTGGGTCCTGACAGAAGCACCACAGGGGCTGAGTGGTGGCATTGGGGCGAGGATTGCTCCAGCGCTTCGTCGGGGCCGTGGGTTCTGACAGAGGCACCACATTGGCTGAGTGGTGGCATTGGGGCGAGGACTGCTCCAGCGCTTCGTCGGGGTCGTGGGTCCATACAGAAGCACCACAGGGGCTGAGTGGTGGCATTGGGGCGAGGATTGCTCCAGCGCTTCGTCAAGGCCGTGGGTCCTGACAGAAGCACCACAAGGGCTGAGTAGTGTCATTGGGGCGAGGATTGCTCCAGCGCTTCGTCGGGGCCGTGGGTCCTGACAGAAGCACCACAGTGGCTGAGTGGTGGCATTGGTGCGAGGATTGCTCCATAGTTCCGGTGGAAGCGTTTGTTCTGACTGAGGCACATACGGGGCTGCATGACGACTGAGTTCATGTAGATGTGCTGGGATGTGCTGGGAACGACGATTTAGGAAGGATCAAGACCAGCTTCGAGACTTCCTTTATTGAATCTAAAATGGTTTGCGTAGTACAAATTATTAAATAAGCTGATGATTGGCGATAAAGAATTTGATTTTACACAAATGCTCCCAACAAATACCGATGCATCGAATGTTTTTGTTTTGGTTATCAATTACACTCTTTCATGTCTGAATGCATTTCATTTGGGAAGGCAGACTAAAATTTGTATACTCCTGGATGTCACTGTTATTGTTATTGATGATCATCCGTCCGAGATGAGTCCATTGAAAAGGAAATACGCATATACACTCTCTGTTTATCTGTTTTCTGGACTCAGCTGCTCCCACTGAAGTTGCGGTGGAAAAATCGTT
>SDVV010007326.1:0-17848 GCA_016164225.1 Gammarus roeselii
TTAGCTATATATATATATATATAAATATATATATTTAGCTATACATATTTATATATATATAAGTCAACCCTGCCATGTTGTGGGTGTATAACTGGGCAGGCATTTGTGATCAGTAGAACTACCATATGTGTTGAAGTAATAACCTACACCATTTCAGTCCTGGTTGCTGTGTAGCAACATGGAAGGTGTAGCTAGCTACTGCCCTAAGAGGAAAGATGCTCAGGAACAGCTAGCTACATGCAAACCTGTTTTTAAAATCTGACTAGGGCAAAACTATCTTGAATTGTCCACCAATGATCTAGTTTTTTTCAGGCCGAATCATGTCTCGCATTACCAAGATGAAGTATGTGACAGCTGAGACCAAGTTTGACTTCACGCTACCGTCTCCACATCAAACCATCTGTGTTATAGTGAGACCATTGGGCAACAACACACACATGGTTAGTAATTAGCTAATTAACTACCAGCTAGTTACCTTTTATTTTTTACATGCCATCTGCCTAATAATTATGATAATAATAATAATAATAATAATACTGAATGGTGTTTGCAGTTACAATACTATCTTACTACAGGTTTCCTGAAATGTCATCTAGGGACCTGTTGAAATATTTTGGTGTGTCATTATCAGATATCCTATTGCTGAATTTGTATAGCTATTGCAGGAAATTCCTATTTGATAGCTATTTTGTTCTTGCATGGCTTCTAAGAGAGCCAAAATTTATCTTCATGAGCTTCCGCTTGAATGACATTTGTTACAATGTTACAAAAGATACCTGGTCATGTACAAGTTTTATAGCTAGCTAACCTAACTGAGTGTGAGCACCCTCATCTGTTGTCGCCCTCTACATCTGAGATTTGTTGCTACTGTTAAAATCTTATTCATTCATTAAGTAATCAACTTACTAATGCGCTAACAAAATATTAAATCAAACCGTTAAGAAAGGCTGTTTCATTTTGTTTGCTCATAAACAGGATTGCTTAAGTTTGAATGTTTGTCAACCAATTATTTGAGTTTCTTTGGTGAGATTGCAGGACTGAAGTCTTGAACTGGGCAGTGTACTAATGTAGGAAGCAGAAGCAACACGAGTAAAAGTAATCCCGTCAGTTCTTCTTTCAACAGTATTTCACTATATCATTTGGGTGTTGAAGTGCATTTGAACATGTGCAATCCTTTTGCTGATCCAACATGAAACTCGTCTGGTATGACTATTAAATGTTACATGTTACAACATTGCTGCTGCAATGTTTTCTAACCAGAGTTACTGTACTGTTTCACAACATTGTAAAGCATAAGCAGTTTTGGCATCCTCAAGGATAAGCATGAATTGTTTTGATATTTCTGATGCAAATATAAACAGTTTGGACTAATGTTATTCCATCCAGCCAGTAGCTAACCAGGAATGTGTACATTAAATTGGAAATAACTTATTAAGCTTCTATATGAGAGAAACAAATTCCGTGCACCTACATAATTGGAAGACTGATGGAAGACTGGCTCGAAAAACAAGATGCTTTCAAGTTGACAACTGAAGGCTCAATCTTTACATTGCCTGCAACACTCATAAATGACCTCATCTTAGCTTCATGTTGCCTGAACACATCTTGGTGATCTTATTTTGTGGGACTACAGGCTTTGGTGACCACAGGGATAATGTATGTAACTTTAGTGCCAGCCTCTGGTGCTACATGTTGTGGATTCAAGCATTGGTTGAACACATGGTGACTGAGGAGGTAGGGAACTGCACTTTGCTCCTTTCCTTTGTGGCTCTATGATGGCTTACCCCCTGTCCCCTTCCAGCTTCAAAGGAAGTGACTAGTTTGATGTTGTAGACGTCTTGCTCTAGATGTGACATGTATGATGGAGTAGTAGTAGGCCTAGGATGGGCTTAACAGTCCCTTCTAGCAGTAGTCCAAAATACAGATACAGACATTTGGCTAAAATCCCCCCAGTATGGAGGGTGGCTGACGGCAAGGCGCACATCACACTCGTACACTGGCACTCACAAACCTTAGCTCTTTAGCGCAAAGGGTCCGGCCAATAACCAGCAACACACCCTCCGGGTCATGAGTGCGGTTCTAGGTCAGTGTCGGCAGCAGGGCCCAACAGGGTCCTGGTTTACCCCTGCCGGGTCATGATGACCACCTCCATCGACCACTCCGTTTCTCAATGATGTGCCTCAGGTGGGAAACCACATCAGGGTAGCGTCAAAACTCATCCGTTCACAAATATTTTCACTCACGCCTATCCAGTGCACGCTCTCTCCTTCCTAATGCCTGCTATACACCATCCATCCATCCAAACTTTGGTCTCCCTCTAGGCCTACGTTCACTTGCCTCTGCCTTCAACACCCTTTTCACCAATCTCCCTTCATCCATCCCCACCATGTGCCCAAGCCATCTCAGAACAAGCAAATAAACGCTGTTCTCAAACAACTTCGCATCCCCGTTTTGATTTGAACCACGTCATTAGTGAACCTGTCTCTCGTCAACACTCCAGCCATGCTTCTCAAATATTTCATCTTTTAAACATTCAACCTTCTTTTCTCCTCTGCTCTCACCCCCCCAAGTCTCAGCTCTGTACAACGACAACCTCATACAGCCCTCTCTTTGCTTCCATCTCCAGCGTCCTGCAGCTCAATATGCTCTTCAGTGCACCCAACATTTTACACCCCTTCTTCACTCGTGACTTCACCTCAGTTTCCACTAGTTCAGTCTTCTCCACCTGGGAACCTAGATACTTGATCCACTGAACTTCTTCCAACAACTCTCCATTTAGGAGGACACTAATTCTGCTTGCATCGGCAGTCCTTGAATATTGCATTACTTTACTTTTACCCACGTTCACTCGAAGCTTCCTCCTCTCACATACTCTACCAAACTCAGACAGTAGCCTACATAGCTTCTCCTTTGAATCTTCTGCCAGCGCCGTATCATCCGTAAACAGCAACTGGCTCAACTGCCAACTCCGCCTGTTTGCTTCCAATCGCTCCAAGCCACGACCCAGCACACTCGCGTTCACCTCCCTGACCACTCCATCCATATAGAGTAAACAGCCAAAGAGACATCATGCAGCCTAGTCTCAGACCCACTATCACTGAACCAATCACTTGCCTTGCTTCCCACTCTGACGCATGCTAAGCTGACAACATAGAAACTCTGCACCTGTTTCAAAAGCTTTCCACCCACTCCATACAAACACAACACCCTCCACAGCGCTTCCCTTTCAATCCTGTCGTATGCCTTTTCCACATCCATGAAGGCCCAAAACACATCCTTTCCCTTTGCAAGGTACTTCTCACAGACCTGCCTAGCGGCAGAAATATGATCGTCACACCCTCTATAACTCTTGAAGCCACATTGTTCCTCTCGAATTGCGCAATCCGTACATTCTCTAATCCTTTTGATCAGCACTATGCCATACAACTTACCAACCACACAGAACAAACTGATGCCTCTTGAGTTGCAGCATTCATTTTTATCTCCTTTGCCCTCATACAGTGGAGCAATGCAGGCACTGCGCTACTCAATTGGTATCACGATCGTCACAAAACAAATGTTCAGTAGCCTCACCAACTATGCAACAATCGTTATTCCACCCTTTTTTAAGCACTCATATGCAACGTCATCCAAACCAGAGGCTTTCCCTGCTTCCATCACCTCCACAGCCTCCTGCACTGCTTCCCTAGTAATGACCACAGCAAGTCTTTCTCTAAAAACCGGCATCCGCGCACCACCACCCACAGGAGCAATGTCAGCCTCTCTGTCATCCTTGACATTCAACAATTCATCAAAATACGCTGCCCACCTTCTCCGTACACCAGCACTTTCTGTCATCAAATGACAGTTTTCATCTTTCACCGCCTCCTCCTTTCCGGTCTCACCCTCATAACCTCTTTCCAGAACATCTTTTTGTTCTCCTCAAAATTCTGCCACAACCGTCTGCCCCACCTGGCATCAGCGTCCCTTTTGGTGGTCCCCTCACCGCTTGCTTTACCTCCTTCCTCTCCTCCTTATAGTTGTCATAGGTCACCACCAACTTCGTCTGCAACCACTCCTCAAAAGCTCTTCTCTTCTGTGTCACCGCCAGTTTGACCTCCTCGTTCCACCACTCGCAGCCTTACCGTCTGCACACGTCGCACACTCCACACATTTCTTGAATATCTCAACGAGGCTTTTCTGAATGTCTCCCATTCTTCCTCCACATCTTGCAGGTCCTGCTCTCTCAAGTTGTCAAATTCCTCCCTCAATGCCTACTGGTACTCCTCTGCTCTGCTTTCCTCATTTAGCTCACTCACTTTCACAACCTCTCTTCCTCCTCCCACTCTTTTGTTCCCTTTCCACCTATTATCGACTCTCAATCTTCCCTCCACCAGCAGATGGTCAGACATTCCTCCACCCTCTCCTCTCAACACCCGCACATCCAACAGCCTCCGCACCACTCACCTCGAAATCGGCGCTCTCTCCACCACTTCACCATGGGCCATCCTTACCCATGTGTATTTGTGGATATCTTACTTCTTGAACAGGCTGTTGCCGTCGACCAGCTCTTCTTCCATGCATAAACCTATGAGGTTTTCTCCACAGTCATTCCTACCAGGAATGCCTTGCATCCACTACTGCATCTCCCACACTCCCATTAAAGACGCCCAGTACAACCACATTGAATTGACTTCCAAAACTCTCAATACACTTTCTCAGGTCAGTCCAAAATTGTTCTCTCTCCTCCTCACTCCTCTCGCTACCAGGTCCGTACGCACTCACAAAAACTCCTTTTTCTACGCCAAACTTCACTTTCACCCACATCAATCTTGAGGACGCCTCTTTTCACTCGGTAATGCTACTAGCTAGTCTATACTCAATAACAGCAACACACCTTCACGTGCCCAACCTTTATCCACGCCTGACTTTCTCCCACTTACCACACCAAACTCACACTCGTTCTTACCCTTGAACTTAGTCTCACTCAGTGCCAACACATCTAACTTCCTCCTCACAAATATCTCGACAATCTCTTGCCTCTTTGCTTCATTTGTACTACAACCACGCACATTCAGCGACCCTAACAATAGGTTTCGGGCGTGAGTCGCTCTTTCCCCCGCTCGTCTTGCCGTCTTTCACGGGAAAAATTTACAGAGGAGGGAGTTCCTGGCCTCCTCGCCCCGCTCTTTATTAGTCGCCTTTTACGACACGCAGGGGTTGCGGTAGCAGTATTCTAAGCTCCGGCTACAGGGCTCCCCTTTTAGTCGCCTCCTACGACACGCAGGGGTTACTGCAGCAGTATTCCAACACCCCCGCAACGAGGCTCCAAAATTGAATTTATATTACAACTAGCTCAGCCTAGATGAGGTTCCCATCGTTCATGAGCTGCCGAATGCTGAAGACTACAATTGAGGTTGCTGCCACCTTATCGGCAATTGTGAAGTCACATTTTCTTAGTAAAAGCGCAGTTTGTTTCTATGCTTGGTCTTCCATCTCCAATTGCGCTCGCCCGGGGCATGGAGGGTACAAACTTACCCATGAGTACAAGGAATACTCAACGAGAAGACAGCAAAAGAAAGCACATGATGCTGGCACACCCTGGAAAGAAAAGCTAAACCCCAGATGAGAATCATCGATTCCTCAGTGACAAACACAAGTTATGCAATGCTTATTGTGTGTCTGTGTCCCTCATATGCCCTAACTGTAGCCTTCCATGATGCACGTATTTGTTCTAGTTGCAGTCTGCAGCGTGGATTATCTTTTGCCGAGGGAGCACATATGAGTGAGATGGGCCAACTTCTTGAAGATGCCTTGCCTGCGGAGGCGTCGTCTGGGGCCCAAGCAAAAATCCTTCAACCAACCTTGTTTCATATCCACCATGTGCTCTGTCTCTGCGATGTTGACGTTGATGCAGCATGTGCGCTGCTCGGGCCTCAGGCCCACGACACTTCATAGATACCAGAGCCACAACATATACACTGCATTTTTTTCCGAGGACAAGTGAAGAATCCTCATCATTTTTCTCCTACAATAAATCCCTGTCCCTCGTGAGGTTATCTTTGCACGTGTCTGGTTGGTCCGTTGCACTGTGACTGAGGGGTATGAACCTGCTGCAAGTTACAATGTTCTGGTGTCTACCCAAAAAACTATCTCACGGGTGGCCACTTACCCAAAAAAGTTAATTTAGATTGCCCCCCCCCCCCCTAAAGCTACTGGTTCACGGGTCGCACGGGGTCACAATCCAACCGGGGGGGTGAACACCCTATTTCCTTTCGGACCCTTTTACTCTTCGCTCTTCACTATCTCTCCTTCTCTACCCCTTCCTGGTTATGCTTTCACCTTGGTTACTCCTTTTACCTTGTTTGTTTTGTTGAAGCTGCATCAACTTATCTCTCTTCTTCTCTTGACAACTTTCCCCCAGAGTTTTTTTTATTTAGATTTTTTTGTTTGTTTTTTTCTTTCATTTTTCTTGTTTTTTTAATTTATTTCTGTGTTCTCTTGAATTTAAAAAATTTCACATTTAATTTTGTTTTTAATTTATTTTTTTGTTCTCTTGAATCTATACGCACCAACTATCAAGGTGGCCAAAGTAGCAAAGTTGACGACGTATAACGCTGTAAATGGTATGACTGCATTAGGCCTCTGCGATGTGGTGGACCGGGGGGTGGGACAACCTTCAGCGAACCCGTTGCTGTGGTAGAGCTGTTGGAAGGTCTTGCTCAACTGTCAAAATACTGTGTTGCAGGGGAAACGAACCTCACATAGCTCACAAGTGGTGCTCGTCGAAAGAGCCAGGAAACACTTGCTATATGCGCTCCGAGGTAGGCGTGGGCATGTTGAGGGGGCTCCTCGAAACTCATGGATTCTCTTATTGAAATTCAGCAAATGTTGACGACACAGACTTCTCCATTGGAAAACTCTTCTGAACAACGGCTATTACAACAACAAAAACAACAACAACGGTTATCGCAAGATAATGACGTTTCAGCGTCACCATCTGGTGGACGTTCTTCAACACCGCCATCACCCGGCGGTCGCGCCCAAATAGTGAACGTAAACCCCCTCCATCCCAGGCGGTCTGATGGAGAGATGATTAGTCGACAGCAGCCTTCCCCCACTTCTGGTGGGGTGGACTTTGGAAACAAGACACACGACCGTAACGCGGGTGCGGTACATGCTGCTTCCGGACGAAAGCCCGGGAGAAGCCGCCGCAATCGTGTCAGACCCCATGAAAATAAAAAAATACTCGAAAACCTTTTTCAAAATAAAAACTACACTAAGTTTTTCGCCGTCAAGGCAATCTCGGGAGAGAATCTGTCCGATACTAATGCTATTCAAGCTAATCGACAACTCTGCGCTGCACTGGGGGGACCCCCGGAGCGAATCAACGAACTTAAGAGTGGCTCCCTCCTTGTAGAGGTGAAGGATGAGGAGCAAAGTAGGAACATTCAAAACCTAAAACGACTAAATAATATACCTGTAGAAGTTGATGAACACCCTACTCTAAATACGATACAAGGAACTATGTATTATAAAAACAGACCAAACCACTCCGATGACGATATTCTTACTGAACTCGGAGATCAGCAAGTCACCAAGATATACAGAGTGAAACGACGGCGAAGCAGAGTAGAGGAGTACACTGGTGTCTACATCCTCACCTTCAAGCTCTGTTCTCTGCCTTCTGATGTCCACATTGGCTGGACACATTGCTCGGTTCGCGAATACATCCGTAATCCCAGACGCTGCTACAACTGCCAAAAGTTTGGTCATGGAAGTGATGCCTGCCGATTGAGGAACATAAAAAGCACATGCTTCCGCTGTGGTAAGGACGCACATGGCCACAATTGTGTCCGACCTGCTAATTGCGCCAACTGTTCAGAGGACCATCCTGCGTCATCACGCGAATGCTTCTATTACAGACTCGAAAAGGAGATACTCGCTGTTCAAGCTGGAGAACGCCTTCCTACCCCGAAGCCAAGAGACAAGTAACCGCCAAATTAATTCGCTCGCTTACTAGCTTTGCTGCAGTGACAGCGGGAACACCTGCAACCAGGCTTCCTTCTAACCTACAACACGATACCCTCCATCCTTCTCGAAATCGAGGAAGCCCACGACGACAGTCCTTTGCACTGTCCGAAAACTCGGAAATTCCGCTGGAGATACTTTCCCTCACTCCCACTTTGCCTTGTCCATCACTTGCTGATCGACGTGCAATGGGAGTACCAGACCTGAATCTGGACGACGACCTGCCTTTATTGGAGGCAGCACCACATTAAGAAACGCTGCCATCTCAACGCGCTCCTCACCAGCCACACAAGACGAAAGCCCGGGATCTATCACCAACGTTTGAACCCGCTTTACTCCAAGCCCAACAAAGATTACCCTTGGTATCCGCGCAGCATAGCCAGGTTACTGCTCAACCCAGATGTCATTCGGGTGCCTTTATTAGGACACCAAATGCCACTTCGCCTCTGCCTTGCTTAGCCGCTCCGGATTATAATCCTAAGGGAAATGCGCCACGCACAGTATTGAGTGATACCCACCCTACCTCATCATCGCCTCAGGTCGGAGAAACACGCTTGCCGCTTACCAGCGCTAAGCGCACTGGCTCCGACCTGGACGATGATGATCCAAGCGAAGGTGATCCTTCATTGAATCCAAATCAAAAAAGAAGCTCCAGCGATACTCGTCGAGCGTGGCCGACAGGCCGTGAGTGACATAGTAAAAAAAGCAATATATAATTAGACCTTAGCAACTCAAGCCTAGACCTTGAATCTCTCTAACCTAAACCACAATGTCTGATACCCTCGTCCTTCAATGGAACATAAGAGGATATTGTGCTGACTATGCTGAACTATTGAAATTAACCCAAACCTATAATCCAATGGTAGTTTGTCTTCAGGAAACTCTCCTGGGGCTGTACAAACCATTTTTTTCCAGTGAGTATAAAGCCTACTTCACCTCGCCCACTGCCGATGCTCGACCGGGAACTGGTCTGGCTACAGTAAATCAAGCAATCACATGCACTTGTATCCCTCTGCAAGCTCAGGCCCACAGAGTGGGCCTCAAACGCCCCGTTACTATTTGTAACCTATACATTTCCCCAAATGAACTAATTTCATGTGCACTTCTTACTAACCTGGTTGGTCAACTTCCTGCGCCTTACCTTCTTGTAGGTGACCCCAATGCTAAACACCCCCCTCTGGGGGGGAGTCACAGCTGATGGACGTGAAGGGCACGTCAAAGCATCCCTTCTGTCTCTTGATATTACGCTCCTTAATACTGGAGAACCGACGCCCTTTCATACCCAGACAGCCTTGTTATCGGCTATTGACTTATCCTTCTGCTTCCCAAACCTCTCCCCAGACCTTGCCTGGCCAGTGTTGGAGGAGCCTTACGGGAGTGACCACTTCCCCATCACTACTTTCCATCCTGAAGATACTTCTACCGCTCGCCGATACATAATGCGTAAAGTCAACTAACAATCGTTCACCGCTTATACAACAAAACCTTTCCCACCTCAGGATATATCCTGTGACGAGATATTGGAAAACTTCAATAGTACCCTCCTTCACGCTGCAGATTGCAGCATTCCTATAACTAAAGGAACACCGCGTAAAATTAGGACACTCTGGTGGGGTGACCTGTGTGAAATAGCAAAACGGCAAAGGAAGCGTGCATTCAATTGATACCGACGCACCAAAGCAGTAGCAGATAAAATTACGTTTAAACGAGAAACTGCAAAAGCACGAAATACATACTTCCTATCCGGGAGAGAATCGCAACAAAACTTCGTATCGTCCATTAATGTGAACACACCCAGGTCTAAAGTGTGGTCCCGCATACAGAAAGCGACTGGAAAGAACTACTCTCACACCCTCCCCCCCCACCCTAAGTGTCATAGGAACGACCCACACCGATCCGCAAGAAGTGTCTGAACTCTTTGCAACACATTACTCCTTCGTCAGCTCGGATTCTGGGTACAGCCCTACTTTCCGTATCACAAAGCGTACTGCAGAACAAAATGATCTGTACTTCTCCATAAACTCCCTCATACCTTACAATGAACCTATCACGGTATGCGAAGTCCTTGGTGCAATTCGCACCTCCAACCCTTCTGCTCCTGGCGAAGATCCAATCTCCTACGAGATGCTCCGTCACCTATGTCCCTCTGCACTCTCCTACTTGTCTTATTTACTACTCAATTTGGTCTACCCACTCCTATCCCGATCGGTGGAGGGAGGCAGTGGTTCCGTCTGTCCCAAAACCTGGTAAGCCTACCGATGAATTGACCAGCTACCGCCCTATAGCTCTCACCTCTTGTGTAGCGAAGGTACTGGATAAAATTGTGAATGCCTGACTGACTCGGCACTTAGAAGCGAACTCACTCCTCTCCCCATTACAATTCAGATTTCGAAGGATGCTATCAGCGCAGGACGCATTATTACGCGTTGTGACTGATATCCAAGAGGCCTTGTACCGCAAGCAGCACACTGTTTGCTTTTTCTTTGACCTTGAGAAGGCATATGATACAACCTGACGTTATGGCATCCTCCGAAAGATTCACCGGATGGGACTCCGGGGTCACCTAGCAATTTTCATCCCGAACTTCCTACGGCGGAGAGTCTTCCGGGCCAAAATCGGCAATCACCAAGTTGAGGGGGTCCCCCAAGGTAGCGTCCTTTCGTGTACTCTATTCGCGATTGCCATTAATGGGATCACGGGGGTGATCCCTCCCTCCGTGAATGGGTCACTGTACGTTGACGACTTAATGATATACGCATCGGCACCAGTCGTCTCCCAACTACAACGTAAGCTACTGAGTGCAATTGCCCAGGTGGTTGCCTGGACAGAATCTCGAGACTTTAAATTTTTTAAAGCAAAACATGTGCACTTCATATCCATCGGTCTCGCACACACACGGAACCAGACCTCAGACTTTATGGAGAAATGATTTCTTTCCTACCTACCAGAAACTAACCTGGAAGTACCACTTGCAGCAACTTAAGATAGACTGCGTTCTTCGGATCGCATCGCACTTCACCTGGTGTGCAGATAGAATAACATCATTACTACTTTACCGCGCTATCATCCGGTCCAAATTGGACTATGAGAGCGTGATCTATGGCTAAGCAAAACCAAATATTCTCAAAACGCTAGAACCAGTTCATAATGCCGCCCTTCGCGCTTGTACTGGAGCTTTCCGCGCCTCCCCTATTGTCAGCCTTGTTTGTGAAACTGGTGAGCCTAGTCTTGCCCTGCGCCGGGAGCAAATTGACCTCCAATTTTATTGTCATGTTCTTGCTCGCCCAACCTCCCCTACGTATACCACAATCCGACAGCGCCACCCCAATCTTGCTCCTTCTTCGAGTTCCTTACTGCTGAGCTTGGACTACCACACATCATGGTGGACTCTCTCCCTCGAGATGCTATTTCCATCTGACGTTTACCAGAAAATATGCTCTGCCCTCACTATTTTACTGGCCGAAAGGCAGATGTTGCAACCCAAAATCTTCGAGCTATTTTTATAGCCCATGCGGAGACTCATCATGCTGATAGCTTGCATATCTTCACTGATGAATCTAAAGACGACGATGCAGTGGGCTGTGCAGCGGTGCTCCCCGGGCGCGTCGTCACTAGGAAACTCCCGCCATCAGCGTCAGTTTTCACGAACTCACGGCCATTGCCGCTGCCCTCTTGGCGGCTGATACTCTTCTAGATGCCAATATCTCAATCTTTAGTGATTCGCTCAGTGCGCTTCAAGCCCTGGAGATCTTCAACAATTGCCACCCTATTGTTTCAGCAATCATGCGTTGGCTTGTGCGACTTTCCTCCAGAAACAAAAACGTTCGTTTGTGCTGGGTTCCAGGCCACTGTGGGGTGGTGGGAAATGAGCGGGCGGAGGAAGCGGCGCAAAGAGCTGCAGCGGCGCCTAACCCAGCAGAACAGCGTCCACTTCCATAAAAAGATTTTACCCAGC
This sequence comes from Gammarus roeselii, assembly GCA_016164225.1. Lineage (NCBI taxonomy): Eukaryota > Metazoa > Arthropoda > Malacostraca > Amphipoda > Gammaridae > Gammarus > Gammarus roeselii. Next base: position 11,966 of record SDVV010007326.1, read on the forward strand.
GATTAAAAGAGCTGTGCAAAATAAATGGAACATGGAATGGTCTGATGTTTCTATGAGCAATAAATTGCGTACTAATAGACACAACCATACCCTGGGTCTCATCAAGCAGCCGATCTCGACGGACTGAGGTAACTCTATGCCGATTTAGAATAGGACATAGCAGACTAACACACAGACACCTAATGGAGTCGTCACCACCTCCTTACTGCATGGACTGTCTAGTTCCTCTTACAATAGCCCATGTCTTGGCAGAATTCCCCACATGGACGGAATGTCGACGCACATACTTCCCCAGGAGCCGGTTCCTGGACCTTCATAATATATTCCGCCTCATGCTTACTGAGTTCCCTCAGAGACAATTCAGTGCGGAACCACTTCTCAGCTACCTTCAAGAAACAGACCTCCTAACTTGAATCTGATCTGATGTGAATTGATCATACTTAATCTTACTTACCAATGAACTCCTCCATCCCGGAGGACCACCGTTTTCTTTGCTCACTTTGAGTAGGACACATCCCTATAAACAGTAGTTACCTGAGCATGCCGTGAGTCGTCACAATTCCGGAGACTGAGGATGATTTGCCGATGACTTAATGCAGCGCTGGCTGCTGGTTTGAAGTTCGGTGCCTGAAGGATTTTGACTTCAGTGCACTAGAAAGCCGTGACACTCAGATCTAATCATATGCTACTGTGGAAGCATCTGCAAAGGTGTGTAGGGTCATTGATTTTCCTATCTCAGAGTTGCGTTTGACAGGTATGTCACCCATCTTGGTGAACTCTCCCTTCAATTTTTCCCATTTGATTGCAATAGCTTCGGGGAGATCTTCATCCCAATCTACCTTTGAATGCCATATTTCCTTCATAGGGAAACAGCCGTGTTCAGTAAACTTCGCGTGTAGAAGAAGCGAGAAAGCTGGACCCAATTAGCTAACGCGATCAATCGAAACACCCGTCTTTCCCTATTGTGGGGAAAAATCAGACTTATCTAAGAACGCCCCGAGCGACCTATCCACATCATGTCAGACAGAGACACTGTCTATTCTTCATACGCGGATATCGCGGATAAACTAGCTCAAACTTTAAGCCAGATATCGCAATCAACAAATTACATGGCGTCCTTTCAACGAGAAAATCAATTGAAGAAAGTGAGCATATTGATTTCACTTCCGCAAACGACGAATTCTACAACAAACATTTCTCCCTCCATGAGCTACAGTATGCTATCGACCACACTCGTGAAACCTCACCCGGGCCGGACCGAGTGAACATCCAAATGATCGAACATCTTCCTGACAATGCTCTCCAGTACCTACTACCTAAATGTGTTCAACACGTTGAATTCAAACACATTCTTTCCCATTCAATGGCGGGAATCCGTTATCCCGATACCCAGCATAACTATTAACATTTATTTTTACACTTTATTTTAGTATTTTATTATTTCATCTTGCTTGGGCTCTTAATATTTTTCTCTGCCCTTTTTTCATGGTGATAAATTTTGAATTGGTTACTATTATTATATGTATCGAGGTTGGTGGAGAAAAGGTGACCCGGGAAGGGGAGGTTTTTGTGGGACCCGGGGTTTCGAGAACCCGGGGGACTTGGGAGATCGGGTGGATTTGGGGGGATCCACTTGGACCTTTCTGGGGCCCTTTGGAACACCCTTGAGACCCTTTTGAGGAACTGTGGGACCCTTTAGAGGCCTCTCTGAATCCTGGAACCTCTGTTCCCCCCTCTCAGCGCCGTAAAACAAATACACAGAAAAATGTTTATGTGAGATGCTTGAGTAGAACAATTAACCATTACAGTCCGCGGATTGCTGGCGCAGAGAGCGAGGGTTGCGTCGAGGCTGGTCGAGGTGCGGCGAGATCAGTCGAAACATGTTGAGGCGAGTCGAGTTGGTCGCGACGAGCCGAAACTGGCCGAAATGATTCGAGACAAGCCGAGATGAGCTGAGCTAGGGGTCTCGGGGGACTCGGGGAGCTCGGGAAGACCCGAAGGACATGGGTTACCCTCCGTGATTCATCGCGAAATCAATAATCTGAGCGGTTTTTCTGCCCATGACGAACCTGCTCTTACTTGCTTTTTCACGATCCACAATATTATAACGCTGGATAATTTGTGCGGGAATTCGTGTTTGTGATTGTGTGAATGGGTATTTTTTCTTCTGTCTGTGCTCGCTCGCGCGTGCACGGACCATATGCAGTTTCTGAATTTGACCTGGACTGCGCTGCTATAAAACCTTGTGACGCGTTGCGGTTGGAGTCAATCTTATCCGTTGAGCCATAGACCTTGTACCAATTTCGACGATGCTGTCTGTGCGCACTGTCGCGCGTGCATGTTATTCTTGGAATTCTGAGTGGTTGGAGGCGGGAATTCGTTTCGTTTCATCTGAGTCTTTATTATCTCGCCTAAATGAATAAATTGTATTTATACAACTAAACCGCGTAGCTGTAAATATTGTGTTGCGTTGCTGTCTGAGCTGAATTTGCCCTTGTAGCCACTGACCTTGTTCTAATCTCGACAATGCTACCTGTACGCACTAGGGTGCTTACATATTACTATTTAAGTTCTAAAGGATTGAAAGCGGAGGCCCGTTTTGAGTAAGCGTTTTTTCTTTTGCGCACCAGCGTGCGTCTGATATTGCTAAAATTTTCACATTTTTTCTAACGTTAAAAGCGTTGTTTTGTTTTTTCCTCGCACACTTAGGCGTGCGAGCCTACTGGAACTAATGATCATCGAGCCGTACGGGGGAGCCTATTATGACTCACGTTGAGGCTCTGGTGGAAATAAGGCTCAAATCAAAAGCATAACTATCCCCCCATTGCCCTAACTAGCGTCCTATGTAAGACTATGTAAAGAATGATAAACTCACGCCTAGTCGAATGCCTTGAAATGCATGCACGCCTTAACAACATCCAGTGTGGTGGCCGTAAGCGCCACTCCACAACGGACCACCTCGTACGAATAGAAACAGATATTAGACAGGCCTTCGTTCGTGGAGAACATGTGGTTTCCATATTTTTCGACGTTGAAAAATCACATGGCACTACGTGCAAATACGTGATCATGAAGGATCTTCACCGTAAAGGTTTGAGAGGTTGCCTGCCACGTTTCATCCACCAATTTCTACAAAAACGCTCCTTCAAGGTCAAGGTTGGCAACACAGTCTCCGTCATATACGCAAGAAATGGGCATCCCTCAGGAAAGCGTCCTCAGTGTCACTCTTTTTATCCTCAAAATTGATCAGCTAGCCGACATTCTTCCGCGAGACGGACGACTGCTCTCATCACTATACAAAGACGACCTACAAATAAGCGACAGACACCACAGCCTCATAGCAATTCAATATGAACTCCAGAAGTTCCTGAACCTAGTCGAGAACTGGGCTTCCCTAAACGGATTCCGATTCCCGCCCTCTAAAACTAAAAGGATGTTCGTTAGCGGCTTACACCTGAAATCAGCCCTAACGCTGCACAACACCCATCTAGTATATGAAGAAACGATCAAATTCTTGGGTCTTGTGTGGGACCCTAAACTCGCGTGGCGACCCCACATTGCAGCCCTGGAGACTCGCTGCAAAAGGTCGACGGGACTTATCCAATCGGTAACATCCCTGAAGTTCGGTGCCGATATGGACACCGGAATGACGTTATTCAGAGCAATAATACGATCGCGCATAGACTACGGAGCCGTTGTCTACGGATCTGCAGCCAAAACTACTCTCGACCATCACAAACAATGCTTTGCGTATCACAACCGGCGCGTTCCGCTCCACCCCAATCGAATCCCTTAACGTGCTCGCTAACGAACTTTCACTTCCGCTACGGCGAGACGAACTTTCACTACAATGCTATTTATACCGGCCGGACCCTTTAGCACAAAAGGGCTAAGTTGTGTGAATGCGAGCGTATGAGGGTGTGAGGTGCGCCTTGCCGTCGGCCACCTCCCTTTCCGGGGGATGCGGCCTAGTGTCTGTATCTGTACTATTTTAAGACGAGAAGTCTAATCAACGACCCAACGATCAGCCACATCACCAACATACCCGATAAGCGCCTTACTGCGGCTAAAAAAATATATGCCTTCCGTTTTCCTACGTGTGGACAACCTGCTGACCTCGCTCAACATGAAGCGTAAAGCTATTTAGCCTTCATTTTCCTACCGAATCCTTCAAATTAACACACCAACATGGATGATCAACCCACCACCGGTCAACCTAGACCTGCAAATGTATCCTAGAGCAACTACTCCAACCAACGCGTACCGACAGGAATTCCCAAGACTACTCGAGGAAGAATATTTAGAGCACCGCCACGCATAAACTGACGGCTCCAAAACCGCAGACGGAGTGGGAGCCGTCGCTGTGTGCGGGGACACCCCACAAGAGGCCTCCGTGTTCTCTGCGGAGCTTCGCGCACTCGAACTAGCCATCTCTATTGCAAAAACACATCGCTTCCCCAAATACGTCGTATTCTCAGACAGTCTGAGTGTCCTCACCCAGCTTTAAACACTGCACTTCGAACATCCAGTTCTACGTGAAATGCAGCACGATCTCTTTGTGATGACCGAGACGGGTCAGGCAGTGGAATTCTGCCGTATCTCCGGGCACGCGGGAATAAGAGGAAACGAACTTGCGGACTCGCTTGCTAAACTGGCATCTACTCACCAAGAACAATTTTTCGCATTACATTACCGGGACTGGTTCTCTATCATCAACTCCCATATAACATCCCGATGGGATGAAATGTGGCAACAGAGTGGACAAGAAATGCTTGCAGTGAAACTGTCAGTCGGAGAATAGGAAACAAAGTTCACCAACAGAAAAGACCAAGTGTTCATCAACCGCTTGTGCACGGGACACACGTGGATAACTCACAACCACCTGATGGTTGGCGACATAGGACCAAACGCACCACCTTGCCCCTGTTGCCACCAAGTGGCTATCAGCGTGAAACACTTACTGATGGATTGCAACGCACTCGCGGCAGCCCGACGAGCGATCCTAAATCATCCATGCAACCTACAAAGCCTACTCACGGACCCAACCTACCGTAAAAAGCTTATCGCTTTCGGAAAACACACCGGACTATACGAAGCTGTGTAAACCCCAAACACCTGTGCAAGTGAGGTGGTCTCTCCAACCCATTACGCACAGAAATAACTACACATTTTGCGAAGATACGCATTAACTCTTTACTTTCTCGTACGCGCTAATACGCGAATATGCCACAGTTGAAATGTGTACTGACTTAATTTTGACATGACTAATATTTTCGCACGCGAGGCCGTGCGAACTTACCTGAACCAACGACGGTCGCGCCCTACGGGGGAGCAGCCTATTATGACTCACGTTGAGGCTCTGGTGGAAATGAGGCTCAAATCAAATCCTGACGAACCCACATCAACACTGCTTCCATCATAATCATCAGCAAATGCTTTGTAGTGTTAAATGAGATCGGATCTCACCAGCCTCCCATAAATTGAAAACAAATTTAATCTTGACAGGCGATTTGCATAAGACGTATCCGCAAGTCCATCAACCTTTTTTTTTTGTCTTTAGACGTTGTACAGGTTCCTGCATCCTCAGATCAGCAATAAACTACAAATTCCAAACACAAGAGCAATAGTCCAGGTACAGGGCGGGTATGAGACACAAGAAGTAATACTATAAAATCTGAACTTCCATTAACAGTCTTGGGGTGGATGGATGCTTATTCATTTTATAGATCATTAACACTTTATTTTAGTATTTTATTATTTCTTCTTGCTTGGGCTCTATTATTTTTCTCTGCCCTTTTTTCATGGTGATGAATTTTAAATTTGTTATCATTATTATTATATGTAACGAGGTTGGTTGAGAGAAGGTGACCCAGGGAGAGGAGG
>SDVV010007327.1:0-17848 GCA_016164225.1 Gammarus roeselii
TTTATATGTATATATTTATATGTATGTATATATGTATATATATGTATGTATATATACACATATATAATGGCGTTGATGGTGGTTGTGCTGGGGGCCTCGTTGTTTGTGCTGATGACTGCAATAATGGTTCTGGTGGTCACGGGGACGGTTCTAGTGTCCGCGGGGGCGGTTATTGTGTCCGCGGAGGCCGTCCTGGTGGTCGCGGTGGCGGTCTAGATGGCCGCGGTGGCGGCTCTGGTGGCCGCGGTGGCGTTCCCACTGAGGAGGCTGCTCTTTGCCGCGGCGGTGCTGCGGGTGTTGGGTCCATCAATTATTGAGGGTCTCTGCAGTCGTCCGTCTCCCAGTTTTCATTGCTGAAGATTGGCCTGGCAAATGTCAAAAGTCTTACAAACAAAATAAATTTTATTTCAGATTTCATTTCAGAAAATTAGCTGGAGGTGGTTGCTGCTGGTGAGACTTGGCTTGCAAGCTTGGTTTGCTCTTCTTTTGTTGAGGTTCATGGGTTTTTCTGTTGCAAGAGGGGTTTTGCATACTGGAGTGAGACAACACTGTGTTTGTATATGTGTATATTTGAAAAAATCACTGAAGTATTTGGAGGTTAATCTGGACTTGCTAAATGTAGCAGTAATGCTTCTGGTTCAACTTGATTTGTGGATTTTGTCTGTTTATAGACCTCCATCATATGGTGATCAAGAAAATCTTGATCTGATAAGTTTGATTAGTGATTTCCGTGTTGGTCGGGCAATGGTCATGTTGGGGAATTCCAACCTGCCCTTGTTGAAGTGGTTGGATGAGTTGGAGCAGGGAGAGAATGTTGACTTAGCTGTTTTTGGATTGCGTTGCATTAGTCGGTGAGGGAGCAGACTTTTCTCTGGATTCTGGATATATTTTTTACAAGCAAGCCAGATTGTGCTGGGAATGTTGTATTTATGGCTCCTTTTCCGAGATGTGCTTACTCGAGCTTGGTGCGAGACACCAAGCTTGGAAGTATTCATGGCACTAATGAAACTTTGGCGCTATTTCAGAAGCATTGTCGAGAATTGTTTGGCCTCTTGAATTTGTTTACCTGGTTGTTTGTAAGGCATATAGTGTGTTCCTTACTATACTGAGGAGTCTGATAGACTTACATGTGCCTCTTGCTGGAGACTTGCCTAGGGTACCATGGTCTGTGAGGCCTTCCCATGGGTTGAAGGTGAGGAGAGCAAATGTGTGGTGTGAGTACAAGATTTCAAGAAGGAGGTTTGGCATAAATGATCAAAATACTTTAGAGTCACTAGCTATCTTTCTTGATCTCGACTGTCAGTTTCAAAATCATGCTTTGTTCAGCCGATCTCAGTACAAGGAATACCTTATGCAACGGTATAGTGACTCCCCAAAGCTGTGCCATGCTCATACACGAAGGAAGAAAAAAAATTGTCCAGAGGTTGGACCACTTTATAATGCAGGTGGACAGCTGGTTTACGATCCACTGGAGATGGCTGAGCTCCTGTCATCTGCCTTCTCTGACGTATATTGAGAGGATGTTCCTCCCAATCCTGCTGCTCTCCAGTTATTTGATCGCAAAATGAGCAAGTTTGCCATAAGGTCTCCGAATGTTCATGACGTTCTTGCGGAGCTCAATGTTAGTTCAGCAATGGGCATGTATGGACTCCACCCAAAGTTACTGGGGGAGTGTGCTGTGCAATTGACACAGCCTCTTTTTATAATCTTTAACCTTTATATGCAGAGTGGAATGCTCCCTGATGCATGAAAGAGTTCATTGGTGATTCCAATTTTTTAAAGTAAATTTAGATATGATCCTCTCAACTATTGTCCAAATAGCCTTCCCTCTGTTTGCTGCAAATTGATGGAAAAGATTGTCGCTGCTGAGCTGGTTGACTATTTAGAGTTTTACCAGCTCCTTTCTTCCAGACAGTTTCTATTTAGGAAGGCTAGATCAACAGAGGATCAGATGTTGCTTGTCTATTTGGATGTAGTCAAGTCTGTTGTGGCTGGTTTGGTTGTAGATATGGCCATGCTTGATTTTTCAAAGGCATTTGATGTTGTTGTCTATCCCATTTTGCTTCTGAAGTTGCAGGCTCTTGGAGTTTCTGAGTTTGTATTGAAGTGGATTGGTAGTTTTCTTCAATCTTGAATTAGGTGTGCTGGCGTTGATGAAGTGACTAGTGAGCCAAGGGATGTTTTGAGTGGGGTTCCACAGGGTTAAGTTGTGGGTCCAGTCCTCTTTCTCATTTATGTTAATTTTTTTATGGATGGCCTTGTATTTAAGTGTGGCGCATTTGCTGATGATTTTAAAATTTATTTGTCTCAACGTCATGATGTTGCTTTTGGTGTGTCTGCTTTGCAGGGAGACCTTGACAAAGTATTCCAGACTGCATCTTCCTGTAATTTGTCATTGAACCCTAGCAAGTGTGTTATTTAACATTCCAGCAGACGTTTTGGTTGTTGGAATTGGTCCCGGCGCAGAGGCTGCTTACACTCTTGCGGGGGGGGGGGCTCGTTTTGGGTTCGTCCAAGTTCATCGCGATTTGGGAGTTCATGTGAATGTTGGTCTTGAGTTTCATGGCCATCTCAGAGAAGGTATGAGACGAGCTACTGGTCTTTGTAGGGATTTGCTTAGGTCAACAGTGAATAAAAGCCCAAATTTTATGGTCACACTCTTTGTGGCACATGTCAGGCCCAATTTTGATTACTGCTCCTGTGTTTGGAATCTTGGTTATGTCCAGGATGTGAAGTTGCTTGAGTCTGTTCAGAGGAGGTGGACCAAACTGGTGCATGTCCTTCAATGAAACATTTGAGGATATTTGCTATCTATGCTGAACTACTTGAACTTCCCAAAACATGTAATCCAATGGTAGTTTGTCTCCAGGAAACTCCTGGGGCTGTACAGACTATCTTTTCCCAGCGGGTATAAAGCCCACTTCATCTCGCCCACTGCCAATGCTCGACCGGCCACAGGCCTTTGTACAAGTTATTTAACCTAGCAATCTCATGCACTCCAATCCCTCTACAAACAACTCTGCGAGCTCAAGCCCACAGAGGGGGCCTCAAACGCCCCGTTACTGTTCGTATCCTATATATTTCTCCCAATGAAGTGTTTCATGCACACTACTCATCAACCTGGTTGTTCAACTTCCTGTTCCCTACCTTCTTGTAGGTGATCTTAATGCTTAACACTCCTTCTGGGAGGGAGGGACAAACCATAGCTGATGGATGTAGAGGACACGTTGAAACATTCTTTATATCTTCTGATTTATTGCACTCCCTAATACTGGAGAACGAACACACTTCCATTCCTCATTATAGGCTATTGACTTGACCATCTGCTTCCCAATCCTCTCTCTAGACCTTGCCTGGCAAGTGCTGGAGGAGCTCTATGTGAGTGACCACTTTCCCATCAATATCACAACGTTTCATCCTGAAGATCTTTTAACCGTTTGCCGATACATAATGCGTAAAACCAACTGGCAATTGTTCACAGCTTTTACAAAAAACACCTTTCCCACCTCAGGATACATCCTGTGACGAGATGGCAGAAAACTTTAATAATGCCCTCCCTCACTCTGCAGACTGCAGCATCTCTTTAATGAAGGGAACACCGTCTCGAATCAGGACTCCCTGTTGGAATAACCTTTATGAAATAGCAAAATAGCAAAATAAGCGTGCATTCAATCTATACCAGCGCAACAAAGCAGTAGCAGATGAAATTATGCAAAAACACAAAATACATGCTTCCTATCTCAAAAAAAAATCAAGTCTGAAATTTGTATCATGTATTAATGTGAACACGCCCATATCTAAAGTGAGTTCCCGTTTACACAAAAGAAGAAGAAGATTGTGAATGTCCGACTGACCAGGCACTTGAAAGCAAACTCACTCCTCTTCCCATTACAATTCGGATTTCGAAAGATGCTATCAGCACAGGATGCATTATTACGTGTTGTGACTGATGCCTTGGAGGGGCCTTGGACCGCAAGCAACACACTGTTTGCAACTTCTTTGACCTTGAGAAGGCATATGATACGACCTGGCGCTATGGCATCATCCGCAAGATCCATCAGATGGGTCTCTGGGGTCACTTGGCATTTTTCACCAGGAACTTCCTCTGGCAGAGAGTCTTCTGGGCCAAAATCAGCAATCACCTTTCAAACATACATACCCAAGATGAGGTGGTCCTCAACGTAGCGTCTTTTTACGCACTCTATTTGCAATTGCCATTAATGGGGGGGGGATTGAAGCGGGTGGTGAGGAGAGCCAAAAGGGACGCTAATGCAAGGTGGGGCCGACGGTTGTGCCAGAATTTTGAGGAGAACAAGAAGATAGTCTGGAAAGAGGTGAAGAGGGTGAGAAAGAGAGACCGGAAAGGAGGAAGTGGTGAAAGATGAAAACGGCCAGTTGCTGTTGGAAAGTGGTGATGTAGGGAAAAGGTGGGCCGAGTATTTTGACGAGTTGTTGAATGTCGAGGATGACAGAGAGGCTGACATTGTTTCTGTGAGTGGTGGTGCTTGGATGCCAGTTTTGGGAGAAAGACTTGTTGCGGACATTACCAGGGAAGAAGTGCAGGAGGCGGTGGACGTGATGAAAGCAGGGAAAGCCCCTGGTTTGGATGGCGTTGCGACCGAGTGCCTGAAGAAGGGTGGAGTAACGATTATCGGATTGTTGGTGAGGTTACTGAACTTGTGTTTTGTGGCTGGCGTGGTACCGATTGAGTGGCGCAGTGCCTGCATTGTTCCGCTATATAAGGTCAAAGGAGATGAAAATGAATGCTGCAACTCGAGAGGTATCACTCTGTTATGTTTGGTTGGTAAGTTGTATGGGAGAGTGCTGATCAAAAGGATGAGAGACTACGGACTGCGCAATTGTGGTAGAGTACCGATCAGATTTTTGCAGTGAGACAGGTCTGTGAGAAGTACTTGTCAAAGGAAAGGATGTGTTCTGGGCCTTCATGGATCTGGAGAAGGCATACGACAGGATTGACAGGGAAGCGCTGGGGGGGGTGTGGCGTTTGTATGGAGTGCGCGACATCTGTTGAAAGCGGTGCAGAGTTTCTATGCTGACAGCCGAACATGTGTCAGAGTGAGAAGCGAGATGAGTGATTGGTTCACAGTGAAAGTGGGACTGAGACCAGGCTGCGTGATGTCTCCCTGGCTCTTCATCCTCTCTATGGATGGAGTGGTCAGGAAGGTAAACGCAAGTGTGCTGGGTCGTGGGTTGGAACTGTTGGAAGCGAATGGGCGGAGTTGGCAATTGAGCCAGTTGTTATTTGCGGATTCAGAGGAGAATCTATGTAGGCTAGTGTCTGAGTTTGGTAGAGTGTGTGAGAGGAGGAAGCTTCGAGTGAACGACGGTAAGAATAAAGTAATGAGATGCTCAAGGACTGTCGATATGAGCAAAATTAGTGTCACCCTAAATGGAGAGCTCATGGAGGAAGTTCAGTGTTTTAAGTATCTGGGTTCCCATGTAGAGATAACTGAACCAGTGGAAACAGAAGTGAAGGCGCGAGTGAAGGAGGGATGTAAAGTGTTGGGTGCACTAATGAGTGTAATGAGCGGTAGGACGTTGGGGATGGAAGCCAAGAGAGGGCTGTATGAGGGTGTTGTTGTCCCAACTGTGCTCTACGGAGCTGGGGCTGGGGGGGAGGGGATGAGAGCAGAGGAGAGACGAAGGTTGAATGTTTACGAGATGAAATGTCTGAGGAGCATGGCTGGAGTAACGCTGAGAGAGTTTGAATCAGAACAGAGATGGTGAAGAAGTTGGAGGACACAGGGGATTCGCGTGTGCTGAGATGGTTTGGGCACATGGAGAGGATGGATGAAGGGAGATCGGTGAAAAGGGTGATGAATGCAGAGTGGTCGCAAACCTAGAGGTAGACCGGAGTTTGGGTACATGGATGGTGTGAAGCAGGCGTTGGGAAGGAGAGACATGAATGTGGAGGTGGCGGGAGAGCGTGCAATAAACAGGCGTGAGTGGAGAATGGTTGTGAATGGTTGATTTTGACGCTGCTCTAATGTGCTTTCCCGCCCTTGGCATCCCGCTGTCGGGAGGGTCGAGGGTGGAGGGGGGCTCGGCCATTATGACGCGGCAGTGTAAACCAGCAAAAACTGTCGGGCCCTGTTGCTGACGACGGGTCCTTGGACTGCACTCGTGACCCCAAGTGTATGTTGAGGGGGTACCGGCCGGACCCTCTAGCACAAAAATGCTAAGTTGTGTGAGCGTATGAAAGTGTGAGGTGCGCCTTGTTGTCGGCCACCCCCCTTTCTGGGGGATGCGGCCTAGTGTCTGTATCTTTATATCTGTATTAATGGGATCACGGGGGTGTTCCCTTCCTACGTAAGTGGTATCTCTGTATGTTGACGACTGTGGTATACGCATTAGTGTCAGTTGGGTCCCAACTTCAACGCCAAATACAGAAAACAATTGCCCAGGTTGTTGCTTGGACAGAATCTTGAGGCTTTGCAATCTCACAAGGCAAAATATGTGCACTACATATCCATTGGTCCAGCACAAACACGAAACCAGACCTCCAACTTTGTGGAGAAATGATCCCATTCCTACCTAAAGTCCGATTTCTAGTACTAATATTCGACCTGAAACTAACCTTGAAGTACCACGTGCAGCAGCTTAAGATAGACTGCTTACAACAATCTATCATTCTTTGGATTGCATCGCACTTCACCGTGTGCAGACAGAACAACATCATCACGCCTTTACCGCGCTATCATGGTGTCCAAACTGGACTATGTGAACATTGTCTATGGCTCCGTGAAACTAAATATTCTCAAAACATTGGAACCAGTTCACAATGTCGCCCTTCTCGCTTGTACTGTTGTTATACACTTCACATAACTGTTTATACATGTTTTTATGTATAGTCGCTGCTTTCAGCGACTACGGGCCTTGGGTAAGATACAAAACCGCACACCACTTGACATTCCTGTACCCCCAGGCTAGAGCGGCGAGACGCCCCAGAGTGTAAAAGAGTACTTTGTTTCTCTGTATGTGTTTTTTATGTAATTGTACGCATTAAGGACTGAAGTATTGGTGACAATTTTTTAATATGGGTAGTACTAATAACAAGCTATTTTATTGTAAGTGTAGGATGGCTTTCGTTGTATTAAATGACTCCGCCGTGTTGATATCTACCTTGATTCCTAGCTTTAAATCTGTAGGTTATGTGTTTTTCTTCAAATAGCCCCCGGATTAGGTAACTCGCACGAGAACCGTCGTAAGTGTATGCCATTTGGGCCTGTCCATCAAGTGGAGAGGTCAGCATTTTTGTGCCTGCTTCAGGATAACGGCGAAAATAACTTGGGTGCCAATGGGACACAAGTAAACCAGGGGACACGCCCTTTAGCAGGTAGTAAACGGTAGAGCTGTTCTCATTGTACAATTTCAATCTCACACAGTAACGCAAGGTGCCTCCCCTTTTTGTACGATTTTGAGTGGTTGGGAACAGTTAGCCAGGGGGAGAGCGGACAACCTCAGACAAACACGGGCGGCCACCGCAGAAGGACCTCAAGTTGAGGATTGGTGTAGGCCCTTAGATCCATTTAGAGGAAAGTATGTTAGGATTTCACTGACCCGTTGATTGAAGAACCATAGCAATTGTAAGTGTTTTATTTTGTCCTACCACAAAAAATTCATTAGGAGGTTAATAGATAGAAACCCATAACACTATAGCCTCCCGCTCCACCCTTATTGTCAGCTTCCTTTGTGAAACTGGTGAGCCTAGTCTGGCCCTGCGATGAGAATAAATCGACCTTCAATTTTATTGGCATATCCTCACTCACCCCACTTTCCCTACATGTACAGTAATCCGACAGCTCCACCCCAATCTGGCTCCCTCCTCGAGCTTCTCACAGCTCATTGAGATTTTCACTGCTGAGCTTGGGCTACCACATATCATGGTGGACTCTCTCCCGCGAGATGCTGTTCTCATCTGGCGCATACCAAAAAATATGCTCTGTCCTCAATGTTTTACTGGCCAGAAGGCAGATGTTGCACCCCAAAATCGTCGAGATTTTTTTATCGCTAATGCGAGACTCATCTCGCTGATATCTTTCATATCTTCACTGATGGATCAAAAGACGACGATGCTGTGGGCTGTGCAGCGGCACTCCCCGAGCGCGTCGTCGCTAGTAGACTCCCGCCATCAGCGTCAGTATCCACAGCTGAACTCACGGCTATTGCCGTGAGTTCAGCAACTCTTCCAGATGCCTCTCCTACAATATTTTAATCCTTAGTGATTTGCTGAGCGAGCTTCAAACCCTCGAGATTTTCAACAATTGCCACCCTGCTTGTTCGGCAATCTTACTCTGGCGTATGTGATTATCTTCCAGAAACGAGAACGTTCGTTTGTGCTGGGTTTCGGGTCACAGTGGGGTGGTGAGCAATGAGCAGACGGACGAAGCGGTTCGAAGAGCTGCAGCGGCCCCTGACCCTGCAAAACAGCGTCCACGTCCATACAAAAAATTTTACCCAGCAATTGAAAGAGCTGTGTGAAATAAATTTAACTTGGAATGGTCTGATGTTCCTATGAGAAATAAATTGCCTACTATCAAAGACACAGCTACAACCTGGGTCCCTCTTAGCAGTCGATCTCGACGGACTGAGATAACTCTATGCCGATTGAGAATTGGAAATAGTACACTAACCCACAGCTACTTAATTGAGGCGTCACTACCCCCATACTGCATGGACTGTTGAGTCTATCTCACAATAGCCCATGTCTTAGCAGATTGTCCAACCTTGACGGAATATTGACGCATACACTTCCCCAGGAGCCGGGCCCTTGTCCTTCCTAATACACTCTGCCTTAATGCTTACCGAGTTCCCTTATCGGCAATTTAGTGCTGAACCTTTTCTCAGCTATCTTCAAGAAACCAGCCTTCTAGGTGAAATCTGATCTGTTGTGAATTGATCATACGTAATCTTACTTACCGATAGACTCCGCCATCCCGGAGGACTACCGTTTTCTTTGCTCACGTTGAGTTGTACACTTTTTTGACCTTTCCCTATGAACAGTAGTGACCCGAGCATACCGTGAGTCAAAACTATCCCGGGGACGGACGATGACTCGTGCAGCACTGGCTGCTGGTTTGACGTTTGGTACCAGAAAGACTTCAACTTCAGTGCACTAGAAAGCCTTGACACTCTAATTTAATCCTATAATGAATAGTTTTTGGTGAGTGCAAATAAGGTTAATGTGTGTTTGCTTTATCATAAATCTCAATGTTTAGTTAGTTTGCAAATGTGGGACTCATGACTAGTTACACCAATTATTTTTTTAATGTAAGGTATTGCTTCAAATTCATTAGCTACACTTCAGAATCGTAATCCCTGAATAATTATTAATTCCAGTTAACTTTTTGTGTCCAAACTCTTCGAAAATGTAATATTCCTCATAAATGTTTTGTTTCATTTTTAATGCATAAAAGCAGAACGGAATGACACGTTGCTATGTTTCATTTAGATTTTTTTCCAATACCAATCTTCCACCTCCGTGTCTACAGATTTTCCCTCAGTCACCCCACTCCCATTCCTCTTCTCCCCCAATAATGCAAGTCTTCTGTTGTGCAGCGCGCCCGTTGGCGGCGCTAAGGTCAAGGCCAAAGACGACTCCACTGCCAGCCCTGTGAAGGTCTGTCCACAACTTCTGTATAGCTCTATGACTTGGATATTATTTGCAACATCTTATTGTGTTAATTGCATTCAATCCATTTTAATGGGTTCGATCAATATCTAGATCTTATTGCATTAATTGCCCAAGTTCTTAAGTGTAGGTACCTAGTGGAAGATAGCTACAAGAAATCCAATAAAACCCTTGAGCATGTATCTACAAATTTCCACAGCGAGGCCAAAGACATCATGCTACCATTATATAATTTACTTGTGGGCCCTAACTTGGATTGCATTACAATTTTAGTTCCCTCACCTTAGAGGGGATATTAAAATGATGGAATAGATTCAGCACCATACAGATTCAGGCCAAATCCCCCAGGTCAAGTTTAATACCTCGCCTTTGTGGCCTCAACGAAATAGCACAGCCAGAGTGCAGAGCAAGACAGGAAGCACAAATGCCAGCGCACGCCAGAGCCGCGAAAACACGGCAAAACGATGGCGCTGAAAGATCCGGAAATTTGTGTTCCAGGCCACTTTTCACACAGCTATCTTGTTAGTCACAACATACCAAAAAAAACATACATATGTACATACACATGCACACATATATATACATGCATTAAAAATACTTATACTCACTTAAAAATGTGCATGCATATATTACTACACACAAATTAGGCCTCATCGGGATAGTCAAAATCTACAAAATCGTCATACAGCAGATCAGCAAGGGCCCTGCTTATAGCGAGTGATATCTGTCAACTGCACTATGTCAGCAGGCAAACCATCTCACACAGCAGCACATCTAACACTGAAGGTGAAAGACCTACTACGGGCATCAGATGAACGAGGTGGAAACACCAACTTCAGCAGATGACCCCTAGTACTAACTCTTGGAGCCAAAGAAAACATTCAGCAAATCCTCTGATTCGTCATGCAAAATTTTCCAATATTCCATCAGGTCTGCCCCCTGGAGGCGACCCTTGAAAGAAAACAAATCCAACCTCCTCAATCGATTACCATAGTCCACATCAGCAAGCCCATCAATTTTTCTGGTCCATCTCCTCTGAAAAGATGCAAGCAGTCTGCAGTCCCCACAATATCCAGTGTTCCAGAAACAAGATGCATACTCAATAAGTGGGTGAATATGTGAACATACAAGGGTACCATAAACTCTGGGGACCTACAGACAATTGATCTCAACAAACAGATTGCCAGCCCACCAGCCTTTGCAGCCACCACACGGATATGATGGTGGAATCTAAGACTTGTGTCCACATTGACACCTAAGTCTTTATGTGTGGTGACAAACTTCAATGCTCTACCTTGGTTAACTCGAACTAGAGCATCAAAATCATGCGACCTCTGTAAAAGCGTAGCACCACACACTTGTCTGGATTCAATCCGAGATTCCAGGTCCTTGCAACAGAGTCAACTGTATCCAAACCACTTCGGAGTGACTGAACACCGCGGACGGCAGGCTTAGTGTCCTAACGCGAGTATCTCAATTACAGTTTATAATCATCCGCAAATACCTTAAACATGCATGGAAGACCACTCAAGATGTGATTGAAATAAATCAAGAACAGTAGCGGACCAAGGACAGAGCCCTGAGGTACACCACTTGTCACATCAACTGTGTTGCTCATGCTGCCCCTCACTCGAACACTCCTCACTCTGCCAGAGAGGAACGCCGCAATTCAGGCCAGCAAACACCCAAGGAATCTAGCTGAGACAGAAACACACTATGACTCACCACATTGAATGCTTTGGAAAAGTCAAGCATCATGACATCCACAACATATCCCTCATCAATCCACCTTCCAACATCATTGTATGTCAACAATCTTGTCAGTAACAAGATTGCTGTATGATCTGTTGCCTGAAGCACTGATTTCTGGATTTTCCTGTGTCATAGTTCCGCTTTGCTTTTGCGGTTCTGGATTGCTGTGGCATTTGTGCCTCCTGTCATGCCCTGCACTCGGTCTTTCCCTAGGGTGCTTGGCGGTCTTGGGGCTACCAAGGTGAGAAACAGCAACTGGTCCTTGGTTCTACGGTTACTTCAAAAACCATACAGATGGGATGACAAAATATTGTTGCTCTCAAGGTCTTCAGTCAACTGAGATACAACTATTCTTCCCATTGATTTGCAGCAAACAGATGTCAAACTCACCTGTCTGTAATTGCGTGGATTAGTGTGAGATTTAGCCTTGAATATTGGGACAACGATCGATTTGCGCCAGACTTCAGGCACCGTTTTTGTACTCATCGATTTTTGAAAAATTAAAAAAAAGAGGGAGGGAGGGAGAATTCGTCTGCACAACTCCTCAAGAGATGCAGGTGGAGCCCATCTGGGCCCATACTGGAACTGGGACCAATAGCCTAAAAGACGTGCTGGACTCCCGGCCTAGAGAAGTCCACATCGGGCAGACTCCCATCAAAAGAGTGGAAAGGGGCTTGGTGGGTAGGAGCTGAACCTACAAAAACTTCAGAAAAATACTAGGCAAAAACTTCGCACATCACGCTCTGCTCCTGAACTATCTCACTATTTGGCAATCGGAGGGGGCCAACAGCTGGGCGACCAATCTTTTTTTTCCTGACATAAGCACGCAACAGCTTTCGGTTATCAGGTCTGTTCATTAACATAGCCTCGTACTTCTTTTGGGACTCGATTGAAAATATTTCTGTACGTCCTATTCAGTTCAACAAATATGCGTAGCCTTTCAAGAGCACTTGCGGAATTGCAGCCCTCCACTCTCCTGACCCGCTTGTAGTCACGCCATGCCTCCGATCTCTCTTGGGCCAGAGCGGTGGGAGCCCTGACAGCCCATGGAGGGCCAGAACAAACAGGCGTGAGGGGTATGAACTTCTCTATGAGGGACATCAAAATTGACTGCAGAAACATAAAATCTTCAGACACTGAAGAGTAGCTAAAATCTGAATCCCAATCAACCAGAGACAGAGCTTCCGAAATTCTGCCGTATTCCACCCTCCGACAAGAACGCCTCTTTCCCTCAACCCCACCCCACGCTCCGGCTCCAACGGGAGAATGCTGACAGCTAGGCAGGGGCGACAGAACAGACTCCTCACCAATACGATCCTCCTCAGATGTAAAAACCAAATCCTGTATATTGTCAGACAGTAAGAATGTTGGCTCCATAACCCACTGCAGAAGTCCAAAAGATGAGAAACAATCTAAGAGTTGCATGTCAATTGGCCGAACGTAGCCATCACTATGTCCGAGGACCAGTCATTGTTGTAAATTAAAATCACCTGTGATAATCACCTCTTTGCCAGGACAAAAATATTAACAATGTGTTGTTTCCCAGATTTGCATAGGAAGGGGGCCAATACACAGCTACAATCCACAGGTCATAATCAACAAAGTGCACGGCTACAACGTTCGGAATGTGGCCCTCAATCACTATAAACACTATGTCCTTATGCAGGTACAATAACGGTCCATGCTAACAAGCTGTGCCATCTGTGTCACCCCTCACAGAACGATAGTCAGCAACGTCGATGAAGGACGATGCAACAGTAGACAGCAACCACGTCTCACTGATAGCTAGGACATCAATATACTGCTTCAAAAGCAACTCAGAGATAAAATCCACTTTATTTGCTAGGGAGTTGACATTAACATGTCTCACTTTTAAAATATTAAAATAAAGTGAAAAATTTGCTGGAGTTCAGCACTGCTGAAAAATTTGCTCATGGTCTTCAATACCTTGATCAGAAGCACCACCTCCCAGACCAGACAGGGCATCACCACGACTATCCACGTCTCCACCACGGTCCGACCAGCAACACCACCAACAGACGCAGCAGCACCCCAAACAGCTACAGGGAGACTAGCTTCAGCAGCAACGCGACCAGCTGCAGCAGCACCACGACCAGCTGCATCAGCATCACAACCAGCTGCAGCAGCATCACAACCAGCTGCAGCAGCACCACGACCAGCTGCAGCAGCACCACGACCAGCTGTAGCAGCACCACGACCAGCTACAACGGTACCGTGACGACTAGAAGCCCCGCGGGTCACCCCCCTGGTGTAGTTGCCCCGAAAAACACCCTGACCAGCGAACACTCCCTTGCCACGAGGTCGAGCATCCCCAGCACCGCAGGCCACAGCTGCCGAAACCATGCCTCCTCCATGCTCACCCCCCACCCACAGCAGTCTTCTCCTCCTGAACAGCTACTGGCGTTGTTTGTAGGTCAGGTCTCTCTATATGAAGACACTTTTGCACATATCCATTCCTTTCAATTTCTTTGCATTCGTCAGTATCTCATTCCTGACATCATCATGATAGATCTTGGCTCTGAACATCCCAATCTGACCACTAACTATACTGACCTCATGCAGGGCACATGCAAGCCCAATCAGCCGCTTTACCACACCTTGAAAACTAGTCTTCACATCAGTCGCACTTTCTCCCAGGCCTCTCAAAATAACATTCCGCTTGCGCTTCGTCTGCTCCTGAACCTCACGCACCTCTTCCCTGACAACTACATCAAGTTGGGCAGACCTGGCAAATTGCTCAGATGAAGCATGCTCAGGAGCATCAGGTGTGCAATTATGACTTTGGCAACCGGTGCATTCCTCATCAACGTTCAAACCTGTGCACACAAAGCCCCAACCGCCACAACCTGTTGATTAAATGCTGACTTGGCCATCAACGTGTCAATACTGCCTATCGAAGTTCTCCTATCCTGTTGACTGCACCTACACTGTATGCAATGGTATATAATAGCACTTCCTTCACTCTCCAGAAGTCCATATATCCCACCTTTCTTCAATCCAACACACTGTGAGACTGGGTGAAAAGACCTACAACAGTCACGACAGCTGATGGAAACCATGGTCAAGCTGCATCCACAGAATGCACAAAGTTCCTCGGAACCATCAGCACCACCATCAGCCTCATCTCCCACAAAACTGTTGCTCCGCCCACCAGCACCAACCCGCCCGCCCAGCACCCCAGACATACCGGAGTTGACGTTGTCATCAAGTGCAACACCAGGTGAGCTTGGCGATGCTTCCTCTTGACTGCTCTCATCGTTCTCCGCCCTCCTCAACTGAGATCCCTTCTCAGACAGGTTCCAGTCAGTTGTGTTCGGGTTCCAGTCTGGATTATTTTCAATCTGCCAGAGGGCCTCGTTGAAGAACTTGCGTTTCTTCTGCTTGCCAAAACGTTCTTTGTTCTTGGGGTAGGGGAAGAGGGCTTCTGTCCTAAGGTTACCTGTCACTCCGGTACTATAAAAACGACAGGGAACTTCTTGGGGGGCTTTCCACTGGGCTCAGGTTCAAATGGCTCAATCCGTCCCGGCCAATGAGGATATCCCTTCACTTGGACAAAGATTAGATCATACGGTTTGAAGTCTATTTTAGGATTGGTTCAGATAAGTGTCTGTATCTGTATCAGATAACTTCAGCACAATTAGCGGTTAATAATCAGCTAACAGTTAGTAAATGGCACGAAAACAAGCGATTTCACGGGAACGTGTGGTGACAAACTGGTAATAATCAGTAGCTATGTGAACAAACGCGAATAAGCTACTCCTTAATGACCAGCTGCAGTTAGTATACGGCACGGGAACAAGCTATTTTGTGACAAAATTGATTCCAAACTAAGAAACGAGGCATACCACAACAACATGAGGGACTTGAACTGATATGACTTGAATGTAGACAACTAAGAGGTCAGTTCATAGATACTTTCATTTTTAATTGGTTTTAAAAGAGCAAGCCCTGAAAGGCTCCTGGACACATTATAACCCAACGACTTGGGAAAATTTGTCAAACTACAATTACAAATATGATAAACATCTGGTTTCCTAATGCCAGGGATTAGAATACATACTAATTGCACCCCATGCGTGTTGTAAGAGGCAAAGAAGAATTGGGGTAAAACAAGACAACTGGGGATCCTCTCTAACATCCTCCTGGTTAGATAGCATGACAAGAAAGGGAGGAGAGGACTTTGCCTCCTCAAACCTTATTGTTAGGCCTGCTGAATGTGCATGGTTGCAGTGCAGATGGAGCAAAGAGGAGAGAGATTGATCAGATGTGAGAGAGAAGGAAGTCCCTGTGGTTGAGTTGTGTATGACAAAGGTGAAAGGTAGGAGTGATAGCGAGTTTGCTGGGGCAAGTGGTGGGAAGTCTGGCGTGGAGGAATGCTGGGCCTAAGATTGTTTAGTGCTGTCATTGAGTAATTGGTTTGTCAAGAGTGTTACGTAGTGGAAGGAAATGTATTCTATATCGCTGTTAGTGAAGGTTGTTGGATGTAGAAAGAAAGCTTACCTAATTGAGTGCTTACGGACCAGGCTGCAAGTAGCAAGAGGAACGGAGGAAGCACCCTCTGAATTTCTGTAAAATAATTAAGTTGTACTGAACTTTACTGTGACTTAACCATCATGACAAAACCTGGAATGGATCAACATACTTTAGGAAATGAATTTGACATATGCAAATATCAAAAACAAGAATTACGTTGATGACTGATTCTCACCTTGGTTGGTTCAAGACCACCTCCACTCCATCAAGACCTGAGTACAGAGGTTGACAGGAAGCACCAATGCCGAGACTGCAAAAAACATGACAGAAAAATGGTGTGGTGAAAAAATTCAGAAATTGGTGCTTCAGGCGACTGATCATACATCAGTTCTGCTAGTCATAAAATAAAAACCCGCTATCACGTATATATGCGTACACACATCCCTACAACTGAAATACACTTAATCTGAAATGCTCAATGTAGTGTCTGAAGGACATGAGTAAAGTATGAAAGCTTGTCTATGTATGGTCAAGGAATAATAGAAGTGTATCTAGCTTAAAGGTACCAGTTGATCTCACCGTTCTTCCTAACTCCTAGTACTGGGGAAAAAGACAGATGACACTGCAGGT
Organism: Gammarus roeselii; assembly: GCA_016164225.1. Lineage (NCBI taxonomy): Eukaryota > Metazoa > Arthropoda > Malacostraca > Amphipoda > Gammaridae > Gammarus > Gammarus roeselii. Next base: position 16,529 of record SDVV010007327.1, read on the forward strand.
TGCAGGCCTCTACACACAGATTCCCAGGTGGCTGATTGGCGATGGTGACAATGAGAAAGGATGAAACTTTTTTTCGTTACTCCGCTTTAAAACGGGTCTCAATTACTCTGGTTTACTATTGTCTGAGTAAAAAATATAGAAACATGGGTTAGGGAAATGCGAGATGACCAAACACAAGTACTTGGACATCCCATAACAACGGCCATATGCATGGCAACGGGCTGTACATAGACCACACTCGTTCTTCATCTGCTGGAGGAAACCAAGGTATTCCCACGCAAACATAATTTTGATGCCAGGTGGGCACGATTCAGTAACAAGATAGTAGACCCGTCCCATCCCTGCCGCAACCTGCTGAACCCACGTCAAACCACTGAAATATACATATCACACCGGCAGCACATTTTTCTTCCTTGACACCACCATTCCTTAACCTACAAACATTTACAACTATTCATAAACAGATACACACGCCTCAAGCACTGTTTGACCATAGAGCCAACACGGACCTACAGAGTCATCCGCCGGGTAAAGGCATGAGGAGTTGCGGTTGATCACGAGTAACAGGATTCACCTGTCAAGACTGAGGTACGGGCATAGTAACGTGGACTAGGAAACGCCCCTTCCGGTTTGTGCCTGCAATGCCGTTCGTGCCCGGCACATCAATGCATGATCTGTGGGAGCAACCGCTTCAAACATCAATTTTCTCATGGGCATAGTCTAATATAGGTAGGGGCTTGCACCAGTTGTAACATCGTCAACATGCACATGTCTGTGGTTATCCTGGCTTTCGGGCGGTGATCCGGTCCAGGCTCCTCCACCACATGAGGAGCTAGAGCCGAACAACATCAACCACAGCCATACTGTGTCACTAATTGACCACTCCTATACTCATTCGAGATTTTACCAGTTACCAGTTTACCAGTTTATTCATTTTATAGATCATTAACACTTTATTTTAGTATTTTATTATTTCTTCTTGCTTGGGCTCTATTATTTTTCTCTGCCCTTTTTTCATGGTGATAAATTTTGAATTTGTTATCATTATTATTATTATATGTGCCTTGTAGCCGGGGCCTTAGAATCGTGCTACCGTATCCACCGCGTGTCGTAGAAGGCGACTAAAGGGGCGCCCTGTAGCCAGGAGTATAATCGGCTACCGCAATCCCCAGCGTGTCGGAGACGACAAAACGGGGCGGAGCGAAGGGGCTAGGAATCCCGTTCTCTGTAAAAACCTTTCCTCGAAGACGGCAAGACGAGCGGGGGGAGGAGAGGCACACGCCTCTCCAAACCCTATTGTTAGGGTCGCTGAATGTGCGT
>SDVV010007328.1:0-17848 GCA_016164225.1 Gammarus roeselii
TTATACCTGGCCATTCTAAAGCTCAATAGACGTCGAGTGTATTCGACATGTTCCTCCACTCTCCCGTTGCTGACCAAAGGCTCACTCGCAAATGCATAGAACGCTCTCGGATTATACTTGGCCATTCTAAAGCTCTTCATTTCTTTCTGCGCTTCTGCCCATTTTGTTCACTCTCCTTCCAGTCTGCTTGTGAATGCCTATGGATTCTTGTTATGATTAGTTATGTGGACTTGGAATCGTCCCTCCCTGTGAAAAATGTCTTTTTCAACTTTGTTCTTCAGCCGAGAGGGATTTTGTATTTATTTCATTTTGGTTTTGTGTCGCTAGCTTGTAGCTGCTAATTTGTCCCTGAAGTACGCAGCTTTCATCTGCGGTCCTACCTTCAAGATCGAAGTCTACGCTTTTGATTTTCATCTCGTACCTTTTTGAAATTGTAGCTTCATTGTGCTAGTTTAGTTTGCATATCGTTCGATGTGCAGGGATTAGGAATCCTGCAGTATTATGATCAACCTCTTCATTTGTTGCTGCTTGATTTATTAATCGATCTATTTTCGGTTTATACAAGATCTAATATGCTAAACCCTCAGGTTGTTTTTCCACGTATTTTATGGTGTTGTCATTGACGAGTTGCGCCATCGAGCCACCACGTCTTTGAGCTTCACAGATTGCCCAATTCATGTCAGGTCTGTCGAAGTTTCTCCTTGATATCGTTCCATGTAGGGATACTACGAAGTATCGGCAAGTTTCGGCGGTATCGGTAGCAACTGTATCGACAAAAAGTTGCCGTTACTTGCCGATACTTTGAAATATTACTTAATAATATTATATAGACGCATCTACCAGTTTCTCTGATAGAATAGAGATGTTGAAATTTTGTTTCTTGATGTTCCTTAACTGCAAGTTTAGAATTTTTGATGACAATTATTTGCCTGTTTCAGCTGTATGAAGGAAAGTTGAATTTTTTGTCAGATTGTTTCCAATAGATTATGTGTTACATAAAATTTGATCAAGCCGATGTTCCTAAACAATAATTTGTTCCTACTTTACATTTCAAGCAATTTAAGTAATTGGGCTCAATTAAAATTGTATTTTGATTCAAGTTTTGTAAATTAGGCTACGGTCATTTACATATGAAGCCAATCTCATTTTATTTTGTTGCAACACACACTGTTCAATATCATCAAGTCTAATCTTGAGTGATAGGCAAGAGAATTAGTGAAGGAAAAAATATGGGAAAAATCATCATAAAACCCCTGACATTGATCAGCTGCTGCTTACCGTGTTGTTTGGTAAACCAAACCAGACCACTTGATTCGTCCAAAGCATTTTGGACGCATTTGATTCATCCCACGGTTAAGAACTTTACACATGAGTTCATGAATTTATCAAAGATTCTTTGCTCTACTACGTTTAGATTTATAATAATATTATTATTGTTCCCAAATATATTGGATTATATTAATTTGATATATAAGGCAAAAGTATCGATAATCGGCCATTCTTGGCATTGGAAGTATCGGTATCCGATTTATTTTGCCATCAGAAGTATTGGAATCGGCGGAAAACTGGATATTGTCGCACCTCTATCTCCATGGGATGTGGTTAAGTATTGCCCACTGAGGAATACCTATCAATTTGTCTGAATGCTTTAACCAAGAACCTATTTTCAACCTAATTTAATTTTCATTTACAATACACAGTTCAATGAATTAAAACCTTTCAAAATGTATCCTATTTGCATTTCTGAATGCCTTTACTTCCCCAACTAGGCTTGCTGGAGGAGAACGACATCTTTCGTAACGCCCAGGCCGGGGTGCTGATCTCGACGCAGTCCCACCCCACGCAGTCTAATCCAGTGCTAAGCCGCAACAGAATCTTTGACGGCCTGGCCGCCGGTATAGAGATAACAAACAACGCCACTGCCACACTCGAACACAACCAGATCTTCAACAACCGCTTCGGGGGACTGTGTCTAGCGACAGGTGTCACACCCACCCAGAGAGGTATGTTTGTGTGTTGGTTAGTTTGTTGTGAAGATGAAGGGTCACAGCAACCCAGTGAAGTGTGTGTTGGTAGATAAGTGATGTAGACTCAATTAATAGGTGTTACCCCAGCTTACGCGAAAACGTTTCGTCATCGGCTAGGCAACCGGATGTCATGTTGAACCTTCTTCTCTGTCCCAGATTCAAATCACAAAATGGTAAGTTCCTGCATCCTAGCCTCGTCCTCATACCACAATATTAACGGTTTCATCTTCTCTCGCCTTTGTTCCAGGCAACAAGATCTATGACAATCACGACGCTGTGGAAAAGGCTGTGTCGGGTGGGCAGTGTCTATACAAAATCTCTTCGTGCACCAGCTTCCCAATGCACGACTTCTACCGTTGCCGGACTTGCAATACCACTGACCGTAACGCTATCTGCGTCAACTGCATCAACACCTGCCACAGCGGTCACATAGTCGAGTTCATCAGGCACGACAGGTACGAACACGATAGTCGCTTGCTTCTTCTGTGGAATTTATTTGAGGCTTCCTCCAGTTTCCACTGACAACTAGATGAAATGTTTGATATTTAGAAATATTTTGTGGATACATTTGCCACCGTAACCCCCGCTTGTAGTAAGAGGCGACAAATTTTACGGGGGATGGAAAATTTTGTTACCGTATCCCCTTACGTGTCGTAGAAGGCCACTAAATAGCGGCGGAACGAGAGGGCTAGGGATCCCTTCTTCTATGAACTCCTCCCTCAAAGGCGGCAAGACGAGCGAGGGGAGAAGAGGCTCACGCCTCCCTCTACGAGCCTTTTGGTTGGGGTCTGAATGTTCGTGGCTGTGGTACAAATGAAGCTCGGATTAGTGAGATTGGGGAGATGTTCGTGAGGAAAAAGTTGGATGTGATGGCGCTGAGTGAGACGAAGCTAAGAAGTACAAGCGAATGTAAGTTTGGCGTACTAAGTGAAAGAAAGTTGCCACGAAAAAGTGTGGTGTTGATATCTAGTTACCGGCTGGGTAGTAGTATTACCTAATGGAAAAAGAGGTGTCTTCAAGATTGATCTGGGTAAAAGTTGAGCTAGGTGTAGAAACATTGGCGTTTGTGAGTGCTTACAGGCCTGGTAATAAGAGGAGGGAGGAGCGAGAGCAATGTTTGGACGATTTGAGTTAGTGTATTGAGAGTTTTATGGGTCAATACAACGTGATTGTACTGTGTGACCTAAATGCGAGAGTAGGAGATGATGTGGTGGAGCACGTGGTTAGGAGGTATGGCGTTCCCGGTAACAATGACAGCGGAGAGAATCTGATAGTTTTGTGCATGGAGCACGTTCAAGAAGCGAGCTATCCACAACTACTCATGAGTAAGGATGGCCGCTGGTGCAGTGGTGGAATGAACGCTGATGGATTTTGAGGAGAGTTGTGGGGAGGCTGTTGAATGTGTGGGTGTCGATAGGGGAGCGCAGCGGGCTGTCTGACCTCTACACTGACGAAAAGAAGATTAGGAGCGAAGTAGAAGTGAAAGAGGAACAAAAGAGTGGGAGGAGAAAGAGAAATAGTGAAGGCAAGTGAACTGACTGTGGAAAGCAGAGCTGATGAATTCCAACGGGCGTTGAGAAGATAATTTCACAGCGTGAGAGGGCAGGACCTGATGAATGTTGAGAAAGAATAGGGGACGTTCAGACATATGTTGTTGAGATATGCAAAAAATGTTTGTGGTGTGCGCTGTGTGAGCGAGTGCAGAAGGAAGGGCTGCAAACGGTTGAACGAAGAGGTCAAACTGGCTGGGCGTAGAAGAAAGTGCTTCAACTCGAGAGGTACCAGTTTGTTGTTTATTGTTGGTAAGTTGTACGAGAGAGTGCCAATCAAGAAGATTAGAGTCAGTACGGATGGAGCAGTTGGCGAGGAACACTGTGACTTCAGGAGTGGTGAAGGGTGGACCGATCAAATTTCTGCTCTGGGACAGGTTTGCGAGAAGTACCTTGCAAAGGGAAAGGACGTGTTCTGAGTCTTCACTGATCTGAGAAGTCTTACGGCTAGATCAACAGGGAAGCGCCATGGAGCGTGTTGCGTCTGTGTGAAATGAAGCGGAAATCGGTTAGAAGCGGTTCAGAGTTTCTATGTTGGCAGCAGAGCATGTTCACAAGTGAAGGAAGACAACATCAGGCCTTTTGCCCCAGACTAAGTTGCCTTTTGAATGTAAGAAGATGAATTCTGATGTAGAACGTCTATGAGAGTATCATGTGTCTTGTGTAATTTATGTTTTAAAGATCAAGAAAAATAATTTTGGAGTTGGAAATACATTTAATGATGATACTCAAATCAGCACATGAAAAGATAAGCACCGACCCGCGATGTTGATTTCTGATTGTCTCTGAACAACGTTTTGCATTGAGTAGGTAACAATGCCGGGCACCTTTTTATCGTGCTAATGCAAATGCCTGGCACTATTTTACCCATGCTGGTGTTAATGCCGGATACCATTTATTAACGAATATGCTGGTGAACGTGCTATAGCCGGGAGCTATTGTGTGTATAAGTGGGAAGCGAGGCGAGTGCTTTTTCACAGTGTAAGTGTGACTGAGACAATGCTGCGTTATGTCTCACTGACTGTTCAATATCCTCATGGATAGAGTGGTCAAGGAGGTAAACGCGAGTGTATTGGATCGTGGCCCTGAGCTGTTGAGAGCGAATGGGCGGAGTTTGCTGTAGTCGGTTACTAGTGACGGATTCTAAGGAGAAGTTGTGTAGGCTAGTGTCCGAGTTTCGTAGAGGGCCTAAGAAAAAGAAGTTGCAAGTTAACGTCGGTAAAAGTGAAGTAATAAGATGTTTGAGGAATTTCAATAGGAGCAGAGTTATTGTCGTTCTAAATGGTGAGTTACTGAAGGAAGTTCCGTGTTTTAAGTACCTATGCTTTCATCCGGAGACGCCTGAACTAGTGAAAACAATGGTGAAGTAGCAAGTGAAAGAAACGTGTAAAGTGTTGAGTGCAATCAAGTCTAATGAGCTGTAGGACATGAAGGCTGAAAGCAAAGAAATAGTTGTATGAGAACGTAGTTGTCACAACTGTGCTTTACGGAACAGAGACTTAGGGGGCAAGAGCAGAAGAGAGAAGTTGGTTGAATGTTTTCGAGGTATAATGTTCGAGAAACAGAGCTGGTGAGACGCTGAGAGACAGGACCAGTAACGACGTTGTTTGAATCAGAACGCGCAGGGGTGAAGAAGTTAGAGGACACATTGGATTCACGTGTTCTGAGGTAGTTCGGGCACATAGTGAGGATGGATGATAGGAGATTGGCAACGGGATGGGCGTGGGGCGAGCCCGGTCACAATGACTCGGCAGGGGTAAACCCGTTTCACTGTTGGGCCCTGCTGCTAACACTGGCCGCGGACCGGCTGGACCCTTCCGCTTAGAAGAGTCAGGTTTGTTTGAGTGTGAGTAAATGAGAATAGTGTGTTGTACGCCTTTGTTCATTCAGCCTAGTCTCATCTCTTTAATACAATCTTGTGGACATTCAAACACTTCGGCAAAGTTCGCAGTTTTCTGCGCTTAGGCCTGCTCATTCTTAACCAAGGTCGGCTTATCAACTAGTACCAATGGCGAAGTGATTGGTTGATGATAGATACCGACTCCTCTCTGCCTGCCACCCAGGCTTAACTGTGCTTGACTAACGCACAGACACCTAATGGAGGCGTCGCCACCGCCTTACTGCATGGACTGTCTAGTCCCTCTTACAATAGCCCATGTCTTGGCAGTGTGCCCCACATGGACGGAATGTTGACGCACATACTTCCCCAGGAATCGGTTCCTGAACCTTCTTAATATACTCCGCCTAATGCTTACTGAGTTCCCTCACAGACAATTCAGTGCGGAACCGCTTCTCAGCTACCTTCAAGAAACCAGCCTCCTAACTTAAATCTGATCTGTTGTGAATTGATCATACTTAATTTTACTTACCGATAAACTCTTCCATCCGGGAGGACTACCGTTTTCTTTGCTCACTTTGAGTAGGACACATTTGTGACCTCTCCCTATATCCCTATAAGCAGTAGTGACCTAAGCATGCCGTGAGTCGAAACAATCCCGGAGACTGACAAAGATTTGTCGATGACTTGATGCAGCGCTGGCTGCTGGTTTGACGTTCGGTGCCAGGAGGACATTGACTCCAGTGCACTAGAAAGACTTGACACTCAAATCTAATCTTTGACGGTGCTTTTCTCGTGCCTTTATTCGGCCTTCTAATTTGTGGTCTATAGGCCACAGCGCTGAAACGCCGTGGCAATAGTAGGAATATAGCTGTGTTACTTCATGCTTTATCTTCATCGCCTGGCTAAGGGAAGAGTGCTTTGACCGGCAAGTATCTCGTCTTCCCTCTCCTCATATTAGACTGACCATTGGCAGCTAAAGGGTTTAGGTTTAAGCCTACCTGACCCCGCTTGAGTCTTTCTAGCCGGTATCTTCAATGGTCGAAAGCCTGCCAATAAACGCCGTGGGTAAAAATTAAGCTAGCAGGTGACAGCTACACGAAGAATCTCCAAATTTCAAAAAATGTATGCCTCTTATGGTTACAGGGCGTTAATATCTCTCGCAAATTATCGCACTGAGGGTTCTTACTTGAGTGGTGCCAAACAAGAATAAACAATCAAGCATAGCGGCGGAGGCCTTGTGGTAGGTATGCTATGTTGTGCCAGAATTACATCTCCCACCGATATCGTGGGCATTGGGTCTACAGGCTTAGCAAGATGATAGAGATAACGCATTTTGTAACGATGCGATATATTTCACTCGAAAGGTTTTAGGGAGAAGTAAATTTTTTGATAATATTTGATAGTCAACTTCAACATGCCACTAACCTGATGTTGCCTTGTGCAGATTTTTCTGTGACTGCGGCGCGCGCACCCTGAGCAACGAGTGCCAGCTCCAAGGTGAACCGACGCAGGACACGGACACGCTCTACGACTCCGCTGCCCCGATGGAGTCTCAGAGCCTCATGGCTGAGATATAGCAAACTGGCTGCTGCTGCTGCTTGCACAAGACGTCGCCACCTCTTTTGGGACGACGTCGTCAAAGGCGCCTCAGGGCTCTGACCGGGCTCGACTCGACCACTCCTGCTACTGCTTGTGCACACGAGTATATGATGCAGTTTCTTTAACTTGGGCTCTGCCTCTCTCCCTGATCATTATAATCTTGACACGCTGGAAGGTAGAGCCGCGGACGTCTGTATATTTACTGTTCCTATACGTGGGGCTCCAAGCTCCTGTGCAAACATCATTCTTGGGATCCTCGTTTCATATCTCCTCCCTCCCCGTTTCCGGCGCCCTCTCTCCAAATCGAATCTGAAATGTGTGGATGGTCGTCTTGACAGTGTTTGGCTCGGAGAAAATAGTGTTGTTTGTGGGCGATGAAGAGGGCACGGTTTTTCAACACTCGAAGCAACCGGTGGGTGATGCTCTGTGGCACTAACCAGAAGTTTTTGGAGCATTTAGATTGTAAGAGTCATGATAATTGATTCTGCTGGTCATGAATGACCGCAGGACAGTCGTCTATGTAAATTCTGGAGCCGTAGGTATGCTAAACTTGTACAGATACAGACACTAGGCCGCATCCCCCCTGGGGTGGCCGACGGCAAGGCACACCTCACACTCACAACTAAGCCCTTTTGTGCTAAAGGGTCCGGCCGGTAACCTCGCAGCACACATTCTGGGTCACGAGTGCGGTCCGAGGAACCGTTGTCAACAGCAGGGCCCGACAGCTTTCACTGGCTCACCCCCGCCGCGTCATGATGCCGCCCATCTCCCCCCCCCCTCCGCCCTGCCCATGACCATCCCGACAACGGGATGCCAAGGGCGGAAAAGCACATCAGAGCAACGTCTAAATCAACCATTCTCCACTCACGCCTGTTCATGCACGCTCTCTCGCTTCTTCCACATTCATGGCTCTCCTTCCTTACGCTTGCTTCACACCATCCACCCACCCAAACTTCGGTCTACCTCTAGGCCTGCGACCACTCGCCTCTGCCTTCATCACCCTTTTCACCAATCTCCCTTCATCCATCCTCTCGATGTGCCCGAACCATCTCAGGTCACGCGAATCCACTCTGTCCTCAAACTTCTTCACCATCCCCCTCACGGCCCAACCGGGGGGGTGAACACCCTTATTTCCCTTCAGACTCTCCTCTTCTTCACCCTTTACTATCTCTCCTTTTCTCCCCCATCCTGATTTGCTTCACTTTTTATTTACCTCATTTGCATCTTATGTTTAGTTCAAATTTCCTTTAACTTGTCTCAGACTCCTTTTTAAGAACTCTCCTAATAGTCGCTGCACACAAACACACACTCATACGCACGCACGCACACACAGGAACGCACATTCAAACGTTCACTTACCGGTTCTAACTATTCTTCTTTCAAGTGGCAAATAACAGCCAAGTTGCGCTCTTTCTTTCATGCAACCTTTTTCTACGACTATTCCTTCTTCTGCTTCTTCTTTCCATTCTTGCTGTTCTCATGCGTGAAATTCCCTACACCTAGTGTAGATCTCATGCATGGGATCCCCGTTTTCTGTCTCTTCTTCATCTTCCCCCTCAGCAGGTGTTGGAGCGCGTATCCCGCACCTTGAGAACTACTGCGGATCCTTGGGGCTCTGAAGCAGGGTAGGTAGTGTGTTATTCCTCCTTACTGCCATCCAGGTATTGCTGGGACCGTATAGCCTCAGCATCTTAAGAGTTCCTGTACCTCCTGTGGCCCCCATACATACCATCGACATTCGCCGCGTAAAGGACTTTGACTTGACGCAGTAGTAAACCTTAACTCGAACATAGAAGAAGAAGAAGAAGAACAAAGACTAACTTGATGCAGCACTGTTTGTTGGTTTGATATTCGGCGCCTAAAGGACGATGACTCCAGCGCGCTAGAAATCCTCGTCACTTTAATCTAATCTTCACCATCCCCGTTCGGATTCAAACCACGTCGTCGGTGATCCGGTCTCTCAGCGTTACTCCAGCCATGCTCCTCAAACATTTCATCTCGAAAACATTCAACCTTCTTCTTTCCTCTGCTCTCACCCCCCAAGTCTCGGCTCCGTAGAGCACAGTTGGGACAACAACAGTCGCTTTGCTTCCATCCCCCAACGTCCTACAGCTCATTACACTCTTCAGTGCACCCAACACTGTACTCCCCTCTTTCACACGCGCCTTCACTTCAGTTCCCACTAGTGCAGTCATCTCCACATGGGAGCCCAACAACTCGTGATTGTTGTGCTCGGTGATACCGCTCACCGACCACGTTTTGCAGCTACTTTGAAGATAGTCGGGCCTGCTCTCGGTCTGCTGAGGGAGTGTGTCCGTTTATTGGTTATCATAAGACTTAGCGCTAAAGGGCTATGTTGTATGAGGGTGTGATGTGCGCTTTGCCGTCGGCCACCGCTCTTTTTGGGGGATTCGGCCTTGTATCTGTATGAGACTTGAAGTGCTGAAGATTGTTTCGTAACTTGTGGCGATGATCGTGCGGTCGCCTTTCGAATGGAGGAGCCTTAAGTATTAGTTTTTTTGGCACGGGTGAGCTTCTGTGAAGCATTGCAATTGTCTATATTGTTGTTCTTAACTGCTGTCTGTTTTCTCTCCATAAGAGGGCGACGTTTGTTCTATTGTTTTCTCTTTGCCGAGGCAATGCGTTTCTCTGCACTGCACATGATGATGGTTCCCCCCACGAAGTTAGTCTGGGCTAGAAACCTACTGTTTTTGAAAAGATTGTCATGCGAGTATCAAGCTAATCAATCCATTCTGAACGTCTGGTTCCTTGTTTATTTTCTAATACTTCACCTTTTATGTACACGACACAGAATGTAAAAGTGTTGCATCAATTCTCTCTTTGCAGCATTATTTTTTCTAAATTCCTTGTAATTGCATGTTTCAAAGACTGATGGTGCGCGTTTTTCTTCGTTTCATCTACTTTTTCTTGAGCATTCAGGCTCTACGGCTCTGCTCCTGTTGTCTACCCCCTCAGCAACTCATAGTTGTGTGTGTCGAGCTAAGTTACCTTGTCGCCATCACTGCGACACCTCAGTGGCATTACCTTGTTGCTAAGTCGTGCCATTACCAACGCCACCCTCAGACCGTTACGCTGTGTAGGGTTGTCAGTAATTATCTAATTTCATTGCCACTCAGGGTGAACTTCAGTAAGGGTCACTGTTTTATTACCAATTAGGTGCTGTATCTAGTTAGGATTGGGTTAAAGTTTAATTGGCGTTTGTGAGACTCACCGTCAGGATCAACATTTCACCCTCATGATTCCAGCGTGTGAAGTGGTTGGTTATCAGCAACTCAGTGCATCTAAAAGTCGCCGATAATTCCGTGCACGAATTCATCTTGTAAACACCAGAAATGTTAGCTTTTTTTTAACCCGAGTGCACTGTACATACTATCCGAGCACGGGAACCAGTTCCTGATCATCGCGTACGTTTTGATTAGTCAAAGAACCGCTGATAACGAGCGGGCGTTTTGTCAGTCACCTAAGGGAGTTAGTGTCATTGACAGACGTGGAGGGAGAGTGCGGCCAAGTGTACATTCTTTTCGATGGGATAATCATGGGGATTGAACCAGTTACTAGACCCTGCCTCAAAGCTTCAAAGTTCTTTGAACCAAGCCGGTCATGAAACCTTGCAAATAAGATTACTAGTGATGATCTTGCGACCAGCGACGATATCATCGCGAAAGTTTGGGAGCGTTTCCGAACCGGGGCTTCTTTCCCTGCGGTCACCGACTCCTCTAAATCATGTGCAATATGGTAGCAGATTTTCGTATCCGTGTGTGTGAACAGCAGCTTTAAAGAAGAAGTAAACGATAAGAAGCTATTAGCTACATTAGAAATGAATCAAAATCTAGCGTTCTCGATGTTTATGGAAGCTCAGCGTAGTTACAGCTATTATCAATATATAAATGAGGTACATTTAATGAAACAACAGAACCACCCGTGGGCAATGTGTTTTTGCAACGCCTCAACTTGATATCTCTTGAACTCACGTGACAGGTAACTTTCAGGTTAGATTAAGCTGTCCTCGTCTAAGCATGGCAAATGGTAGCAACCCTTGCACACTAGTTCAGGTTCTTTCACGCAGTCGGCCCTTTGCGGACGCTCGCCTTGAAATAGTAAATTTTCTCGACATGGCTCAGGTTGGCTCTCAATTATGAATAAATGTAGGTAGAAATGCACCGACTTTTTTGACGTCGTGAGTGGTCTGGTTATGTTTCATGAGATTAATAACTTGGTTTGCACGACTTCCGCATATGATTTTGCAGCAGTGGGCGTTTAATCATCGTGCCGCCACCGCAGAGAAATTTGCCTTATGATTTTATAAACCTTTCATCACATTTTCTTATAAGAAATATTTTATATATACTTAACATTTTTTCTTTCTGACTTTAGTATTTCGATTTCGTAACCAATTATTTAAGAACATTGAATTCTAGCCGTCTCTTCTATTAATTTTTTTTTAATGAACTGTAGCATCAACTGAAGATATTCAAAAATGAAATCGCTGTTTGAACTGTTGAACGAATTATTTTCTAATTATTGAGGGCACGTCGAGTTCAGTTCCTACGACTGACGACGAAGCGGCGTTTCGGTAGCACGTCCAACTCGTGAGTGTTACAGTGTCGTCTCGTGCGTAGTCTCGTGTGATGCTCGTGCGCAGTCTCGTGTGATGCTCGTGCGCAGTCTCTTGTGATGCTCGTGCGCAGTCGCGTGTGATGATCGTGCGTAGTCTCGTGCGCAGTCTCCTGTGATGCTCGTGCGCAGTCTCCTGTGATGCTCGTGCGCAGTCTCGTGTGATGTTCGAGCGCAGTCTCGTGCGATGCTTGTGCGCAGTCTCGTATGATGCTTGTGTGCAGTCTCGTGTGATGCTCGTGCGCAGTCTTGTGTGATGCTCGTGCGCAGTCGCCCTCTATGAACGGTTGCTGTTAACCTAATATAGGTCTGCGCTGGTGATTCTGCTCCTATGGAAATAATAGATTTATTACGTGTTATCATTATAACTTAGAAGAATGCTACCACATTAAAAACTGGATCGGGTATAAGCTAAGATTATAATCGTATTCATTTCTATTGAACGGCTCGGCCGCCCGGTATGCCGATAGTTATAGTAAGGTGCACCTCACGCGACTAAGAGGTGGTGTTGCTAAGATTCTTCCATGTAGGCGTTGGTTCTCGTATTGCACCGAGTGGTATGTAATGCTTCCCGGTGAACGTTGTGTTTCTTGCAGACTCGGTTAGCGAGCACATCGCTTGGTACAGCTTTACTATTGTCATTATGTTTTATTATTATTATTATTGTGTTCAGTATAGCTATATATATCTATCTGTGTTGCGGTTACCCTCTTCTGTTGCGCCATCGCTGTAACGTCTTTCCGTCGTTGAGAGCTTGATGGTTTGTTGTTATGCCTTGAAGTTTTTAATAACTTGCCTACGTTGTATGTAGTAGCTGTGTTTGTTGCAGGTTAAGATGAAGGATTCCATTAAGAGTAGAATTTGTGTATTATTGATTGACTGCCAACGTTCGTATTCAAGGCCACGCTAAGCTCATCAGTATGTTTAAGGTGAGCCACGGCTCAGAGACTGATATATTATTTTATGTGTATCGATGATGCCGGAGATCAAAAGGAAACGGTTTGTTCGAATGTCCACTGCACCCATCAGAGATCCTTTTTTTTCTCTACTAATTACTAGCGAGTAATGACCACAAGAAGGGCAAACATCGGGTTTGGTTGGCAACTCCTTGCACTCAAACCAGCAGCTGCAAACAAGCTCTGCAAATCACAAGCGAGTAATGACCAAGAGAAGGGCAAACATCGGGTTTGGTTGGCAACTCCTTGCACTCAAACCAGCAGCTGCAAACAAGCTCTGCAAATCACTAGCGAGTAATGACCAAGAGAAGGGCAAACATCGGGTTTGGTTGGCAACTCCTTGCACTCAAACCAGCAGCTGCAAACAAGCTCTGCAAATCACTAGCGAGTAATGACCAAGAGAAGGGCAAACATCGTGTTTGGTTGGCAACTCCTTGCACTCAAACCAGTAGCTGCAAACCAGCATTTTTCTAGCGCTGCATCACAGTTCGTGTTACCACTCATAATATTTCACGAGAATGCAATAGTGTGTAAGCGGGGAGTGAATGTCAGGCTCTTCGTAGATCCCTTTGAAGTATGCATTTCAGTAGTAGGACTGTTCTGATGTTAGTTAGAAACGTGTCTGTAATGGCTTGTTTTTGTGCTTAAGCTACCCTGAGAGCGCTTGTAGCTCTATTCTACCGATCAATTCTCGTTGGTTTGGCATCCATGGTAGCAAGAAGTGTGGGTACCGTTCAGCGATATCGATTAGTTGGCTGCGTTCTGTACTAAACAAGATTGAGTTACTGATAGTAGTTTCGTATTTTTTCTTCTTTCTGGTGTGATAAGCATCTGTTAATCTGAAAGTTTTTTTTTTGTACCTGTCTACCCAAGTACACCATATTCAACGTGCCAATGTTATCCTGCGTCGAGATACACCTATTTTTGTTGTTATCTCTCCCTCCGTTGGCGTGTGCCTCTAACTCACTAGGATACACCTCACCTGCGTCACCTGCTCCCAGCACTGAACTGCTCTTTTCTTCTCGTCTTGGCATTATTAGTTTCTTCGATCGCTCTGGTACAAGAGTTACAACGAGTATATTTTTGATTGCGGTGTTTATATATTCATATCTGAATTGATATTGTGCATGTCGGCTTGCATTGACTTGAGAGTGTTGTGTATCTTCGTTCTCAAAGACTGGTTTATTTCAATTTTGCATGGTGTGGAGATTTCATTCAATCTGTTGAGGTTCAATTTATTAAGTTTGCACGGGGAGATACAGTGCAAACACAGTCAGGAACTTGTCGTTTCTTCTGCGCGTGATGGTCTTACCAAATGCCTCTACACAAATTTGTATCCCGCTTATGAGGATGCGTTGAACATCTGCACAACTGCGTAAAGTCTCGATGTAATAAGTGGCTATTGGAACCTAGTGTGTCGACTGCACCCTTGCGCCCACATGCAATAGCAGTTTACATCAGACCCGCGTGAAGGAATGTCGAAATTGCGTCCACACGCAATAGCAGTGTACATCAGGCATGTGTGTAAAGAATGTCGAAACTGCGCCCACTTGCATTTCCAGTTGACGTCGTTGTGTCTTCTTTGCTTGTCGATTTCATCAGTTCTGTACAACTGCCATCTGGAGGCGTTTAAGAAATCACGCTATTGTACGATTTGTGTAGCTGGCCTAGTTGTAAGGTCGGTTCTAGCTTGTATATAATAATATTACTATTGCTAATAATACTATTGCTATTGATCTGGTGTTGTAAGTATGATGTACTAAGTAGTGTGTAACTATGTGCAATATGTTGCTTAGTATCCTTTACGTTAGATCACATATAAAACATAATGTTAAGGTACGTGGACATTTCGGTGTTGAGCTTCATCTCTTTTGTTGATGCATTATTAGAGTCACGTTTGTTGAGAGAGTTTGCAGAAAATGCAATGAGTCACAGTTTATTTTGTTGATGGAATCATCAAATATTTTTGTTGACATTCGTTGAATTTCTATGCTTTACTGGTTCTCCCTTAACCTCTTTTTTCACTCTGGACTCCTGAGATCTAAATGGTCAGAGACGCCCGACCCGACAACCCCTCGTGTTCTCTTCCTGACACTGCTAGAGTCCGGTTGGTCGAACAAGATGTAGCTGCTCATGTTTTTAGAACCACTAACAGCTCCTCAATCACCGCGAGCGATATGTAGCTACTCGTGTTTTCTAGAACCACTGATAGCTCCTCACTCACCGCGAGCGATATTGTAGCTTCTCATATTTTATAGAACCGCTAACAGCTCCTCACTCACCGCGAGCGATATTGTAGCTGCTCATGTTTTCTTAGGACCACTGATAGCTCCTCACTCACCGCGAGCGATATTGTAAGCTACTCATGTTTTCTTAGGACCACTGATAGCTCCTCACTCACCGCGAGCGATATTGTAGCTACTCATGTTTTCTTAGGACCACTGATAGCTCCTCACTCACCGCGAGCGATATTGTAGCTACTCATGTTTTCTTAGGACCGCTGATAGCTCCTCCTCACCGCGAGCGATATTGCGGTAATCGATTTAACATTGATTGACTCGTCCATGGCGTGGGTTCATGGACGAGTCAATGTTGAAAACCGTGTGGTTAGACTTACACCGTCTCGTAAGACTTACACAGTCTCGTTAAACTTACACCGTCTGGTTAGATTTACATAAGATTTGGGCAGCTCACGTTTTCTTAGTTGTGTGAAATTGTTCCGTGAATCCTAACGGTGCCAAGACTTTTTGTTGTTTCCGGCGCCACAGGGTCACTGAAGTACAGCTCAAGTTGCTAACTTCTCATCTTTCTGACTCTAACCAACCTAAAGTTAACATGGTCTATGTCTGGGTTCGGGCACTTAAATTATCATTGATGCCAACAAGTTTTTTTTGTACTAAAGGTTATCTCGATGTTCGGACAGCACAAAAGTTCATTTTTGGCTCGGATACTGTAGCACTCGGGCATACCTTAAACATTCGCACCGTCAAGGACATTGACTAGACGCGGTAGTACACCAAATCGATCTAATCTAAAATGTGTCAATAGCTCGATACAGCACTAATTGTTGGTTCGGCGCCTGAAAGACGCTGGCTCCAGTGCGCTAGAAAGCCTCGTTACTAATTTAATCTCGTCTCGGATATGCAATATTTTTTAGACCATAAGTACAGGTATCTTAGTTGTTGAAACTCCAAGCGTCGTTAGAACTAATGAGTTTTCCTTCACACCTTCAAACACTTCTACATGACACTCGATAACAAATCTAATCTCGTTGGCTCCGCGATTTACAACGCCGACAAGCTCTCGTTCGTCTCTGAATGAAGTACGTCTACACATAGCTTTATACTATAGCGTCGTTAGCTTTTACACCTGCATTCTTGAACGAATATAACAGAGACGCTATTTTTTCTTGTTATGTACGTAAACAACTATTACTTTGTTACATAGGCGTATATCCTGAGCAAACTGGTCAAGGCGGTGCATCCCTAACTTATCCTCGCTTGCCGTCAAAAAGCTAAACGATATCGGCGCTCAAACATGTTCAACTTCTGTGCTTAACCTGGCTCATTGAGCGGCTTTTGTATCACTGGCGACGCTTAACACGTTTTGTTGCAGTTGTGCTGCCTGTCACTCAACCCGTAATGGATGTTTTCACATTATCTATCGTTTATTTGACTTGATATTATTTCGATCGTCTTACACGGTTCCAAACGTGTCGTGCCAATCTGCAACATCCCCATTCAACTTCCCCAAACCCGTTTAACTAATCTGGGCGAACACAGGTGGAAATGAGTAGACGAACACGTGTATAAATGAGTTCTCCAACCATACCAGGAACGTCAGAAATTTCTTGCACGACCGGTCTCTTGTAAAATGTCGCAATCTACGTTCTGGTTTCACTCTTCAGAGTTGTACAACCTTGATCAAACAATGGCAGCTGATGCAGTCTTCTTGACCAGTTTCTTCGCTCTTGATGTTATAGCTACATAGCTAGTAGGTATCGACCATGTTGTGTTTTCAATCCTTGTTGCATATCTCTATTTTCTTTGCTTCACTCGTTGGTTTTGTTACCACTCGAGTGACCAGTTAGTGGCAGTTACCCAGTATGTTTAGTGGCACTTGGAATGATGTTCTTTTTATTCTTATTGTCGTCCTGTTTTCCTTTGTAGTTTATGATAGCTGTTCTATTGAGTTAATGTACAAATGTTAGCGTTTACTACGTGTCTGTGCTAGGAGATTACTAATCAGTCCTAAGGATTACAATGGAATAGGTTACAAATGAAACTGAGAAGGAATAAAATACATGAAAACGGAACTCATGATCGTTATTATCCTTCCAGTTTCTCAACCGTGTCAAGGAACTGAAGTCGTCATCTTCCGCAGAAACAGGCACTAGTTGCTATTTTGCAACCTTGTTTGTAGAAGGTTCCTGAGTTTTCTGAGTTTTGTCCATGGATCCTTTTTGTAACGAATAATCTACGTGCATCTGCTTGTTAGAGAACCCAAACACAAGGGTAAAGCCCGTAGTCCAGTTGTGATTCGAACGCTAAGGATTTCTGTGGTTATTTTTGCGGGTGGAAGAATGTCTGATCATCTACTGGTGGAAGGATGGAAAGGAAACAAAAAACAATGGGAGGAGGAGAAGAAGATGTTATTGTTGCTTTGCCTCGGTTTTCACCTACGCTTGGGGGGGGATGGATGATTATTCATTTTATAGATCATTAACACTTTATTTTAGTGTTAAGGAAGAATATGACAACGTGAGAGGACAGGATCTGAGAGATGTGGAGGAATAATGGGAGACGTTAAGGGATGCGTTGCTGAGATGGGCGAAGAAGGTGTGTGGTGTGCGCCGTGTGGGCGGGTGCAGGAGGAAAGGCTGCGAGTGGTGGAACGAGGAGGTCAAACTGGCGGTGGCACGGAAAAGATATGCGTTTGAGGAATGGTTGCAGGTGAAGTCGGAGGTGGCTTGTGAAAGGTACAGAGAGAGGAGAAAAAAGGTGAAGCGGGTGGTGAGGAGAGCCTAGAGGGACGCTGATGCCAGGTGGGGCAGACGGTTGTGCCAGAATTTTGAGGAGAACAAAAAGATGTTCTGGAAAGAGGTGAAGAGGGTGAGAAAGGGAGAGATTGGGAAGGAGGAAGTGGTGAAAGATGAAAACGGCCAGTTGTTGTTGGAAAGTGGTAATGTACGGAAGAGGTGGGCCGAGTATTTTGATCAGTTGTTGAATGTCGAAGATGACA
>SDVV010007329.1:0-17848 GCA_016164225.1 Gammarus roeselii
TATATGTATGTATATATGTGTATATGTATACAATGTTAATTAATCACATATAATCCCATAATAGTGTATAGGGAAGCTCGCGGCAGATCCTCAATGAAATGCTTGGTGAAACGATCACAGTCAAACCTGGCCTAGCCAAACCTAGCCTAGCCTAGCCAAACCAAGCCCTCAACCAGCTTCGTTGGAGGCAGCGAAACACTTCGTCGCTCTTGACGCCCACACTCGAATTGCTGCGAGCCGGTAACAACGTACAATAGAGCGTTAGTGTCGAGAAGCCTTGTTGACCCAGCCATGCATGAACAGCAGTGGAAAAATATCTTTATTTTCTGGCTTGATTCCAACGTCCATTGGATGACACTGTGTGTAATAATGTAATAAATTCATGTAACCGTTACAACTTTTTGCAGGAGGGCCCAACTTTATGAATGTACTTCGATCAAAACATTCATGCAATCTCATTGCAAGGATTTTGAAATCAAACTTCGAAACTGAGGTATTCTTTACCTTGACGGTGACTCGGGGATCGCATGCGCCCCGCAACCACTATAATCTTTGCCCCTTCTTCGGGATTAAAGATTTCTAAAAAATATATATGATATCGTCTAGCGAGAACAGATTAAAACAGTGTTGTAATGACCAGACTATAGTTGTCTGGTGAGACAGAAAAAGATGGAAGAGAAAAACCCAGAGTGAAATCGCGTGATGAAAGATAGAATAAAGTCGTAGTGTTCAAAATACAATCGTCGAGCGATGAGCAGAATTCAATCGTCTGGCGAGACTCACCGTATAGAGTGTATAAGTGACAGAACGTCTATTTGTGGCCACCATAAGTCCGCTCGACCTAATTTGCTGTTCTTGTGACCGTCTGCCCACGTGATTTGGTTACGCTCACCAGTGGTGGTGGCCTTGATTCACCTTGATTTGATTGCGCTCACCAGTGGTGGTGGCTTTGATTCACATTGACTTGGTTGTGCTCACCAGTGGTGGTGGCCTTGATTCTCCTTGATTTGATTGCGCTCTCCAGTGGTGGTAGCCATGATTCTCCTTGATTTGATTGCGCTCACTAGTAGTGGTGTCCTTGATTCACCTTGATTTGGTTACTCTCACCAGGGGTGGTGGCGTTGATTCACCTTGCTTTGGTTGCACGCACCAGTGGTGTTGGCCTTGATTCACTGGATTTGGTTGCGCTCACCAGTGGTGGTGGCCTTGATTCACCTTGATTTGGTTGCACTCACCAGTGGTGGTGGCCTTGATTCACCTTGATTTGGTTGCGCTCACCAGTGGTGTTGGCCTTGATTCACCTTGATTTGATTGCGCTCACCAGTGGTGGTGGCGTTGATTCACCTTGATTTGGTTGCACTCACCAGTGGTGTTGGCCTTGATTCACTTGATTGGTTGCGCTCACCAGTGGTGGTGGCCTTGATTCACCTTGATTTGGCTGCGCTCACCAGTGGTGTTGGCCTTGATTCACCTTGATTTGATTGCGCTCACCAGTGGTGTTGGCCTTGATTCACCTTGATTTGGTTGCGCTCACCAGTAATCTTTAGACCACATTTGTGTAAATAAATCTCAAAGACAATATTCAGAAGAAAAGTGCTATTACTCTTAAATTGCCTGGATCGCATCAAGAACTATACATTCTATAGTGTAAATATAATCAATAAATAACCATGGTGTCCTATATAAGATATCTGGACTGTTTCAACCCTTTCATGTTAATTTCACATTGGTAAATGATCGTTTCATCTGACTGTAAAGAGTAATTTGAACGAAAAAACATTGTATTCTACCTGTGCTAGTGCTGCAACAAATTTGGCGCTTCCTTTCATTATAATGAATTTACTAAGATTTTGAGTTTGCTTAACAATTCTTTTGAGTAAGCCCAAGCCATAGTCATATGTCAGCGCCAAGGTCATCAGTGCGCGCCGAGCTCGACAGGAAAAACAATACGAGGTGTCTGAGAGTTTCATTTGTCTCAATAAAGTCATCCAACAACTACAACGGTGATGGTATTTACTCGATAATTTGTACTTTCATATATACAGTCTCTAATCATTATTCTTTGAGTTTCGTTCGTACGCACATTTATGAGTCGTATATAGTCTCTAATCATTATTCCTTGAGTTTCGTTCGTATGCACATTAATGAGTCATATATAGTCTCTAATCATTATTCGTTGAGTTCCGTTCGCATGCACATTAATGAGTCATATATAGTCTCTAATCATTATTATTTGAGTTTCGTTCGTACGCACATTAATGAGATAATTACGAGTTTTTTACCGCAGGTATTTCCCAGTTGCCTTTCATATAATGTACCGCAAGTGAAATAAATCAGATGCTTATGAAGTTTTCAATCCAACATCCATGAAGTGTGATTGAATGTTAATGCAGGATCATAAATGTCCTCCTGTATGAATGTGCATTCATACACGCACGTACTTTCTCACTGCGAAGATACTGAAATTCACTACTTCAAAAGCAAGATAAGCACTTCCCATCTGTTACAATCAACGACAAAAAAAATAAATTTCCTGTTCTTAGTTAAATATCCTTTTCATTAAATTTTGTATATTTATATGAAAGTTTTATGGGTGTATATATTAAACGATACGTTTGAAGGAAACATCCATGTGTATATGCGTACTTCAAAACATGGAAAATCTAAAAACAAACACGGAAATAAAAATTAAGTCCCTATCTGTGAAGCCGAGAGTACATGCATACCTCGAAGATACAAAAAAAATACGTTCATCACGATATTATTACCTATTAAATACAAAATATCAAGTCGAAGATACATTCCTGGCAATCGAGAAGACCGTAAGTTCCTTACAATCATATTTACTGTAGCTTGATGAAGGCAATTTTGAACTTGATGAAGGTGGATGAACCAGAAATTCACACCCTTCACGATCAATATGCGACTTTAACTTATGACAGATACAGATAAGACACTAGGCCGCATCCCAACTTATCACGATATCCCTAAAAAATTACAGCTTTGAAATTAATAGTACCTACGAAGTGCTGTTATTGCACATATGTCTTGAAACTGTGCATTTTTCACTAAAAGAAAACTTTGATTGGAGTAGAGTAAATAGTGAAACAAACAACGCACTCCATAGATCGCTATCTTGGTTTGTTTAAACGTACCAGTAACAATGTAACATCAATGGTTCATGCATCCTTTCAAACAATACTTCAGTGTTGAAACAATAAAAATTGTTATTCATCGGAGCCTTTCAGAAAAGCATTGGATGCTACTACTTGATATCTCGTTAAAAAGCATGGATGCTAACTCAATACTGGATCAGGAATGATGACAATCCTAGAACAACCTCCCACCCAACAAGCTTCAAGAATCAAATCCAACACGTTCTTCAAGAATAGGCTTAATGAACACCTATTGACTGATCAATTCAAAACCGTATCTTTGCCCACAAACACAAGCTAAATACATAATACCGATAATCAGAAATGCATACAGTTCTAGAGCACTTCCGAAACCACCACCATCATAACTCTCAACATTGAGACACCATTTAATCGTTCTTACTCTGACAATACATATGTTCTCTATGTTGCTGCAGATTACAATTGTCTCTGCTAATTACCATTAGTGTTAACTAACGTTTATTCAATGTTTCAATCGTTTTAGTATAATTAAAATACGAGCTCAGTCTTTTCGTGGAATGATTGGCAGCTTCCAACTTTGACAAAGGTTAACTCGATTATACTATAATTCATTGAATTATTTCTAGCAATTACCGCACCATTTTTGATGATACAATCATTGCCTTATAAGCTAATATTTTGCTTTGTCTTCTATAACAGAAGTATATTCATCCGACTTTTGTACTCCAGTATTGTTCTGATTGTCATACATTTAATCATTTCCTAGCGGTCATGAAGTGTGCATAATGTTTATTCAGTGTTAGGTATGTATTTTATGTATAACCCTTTCATTATTCATACAATGGCTTAGACACATCTTTACAATATGTTAGCGCTTTCGATTTCCCAACCCCACGTTGCATTCATATTTTCTGTATAACTCACGTCGTCCATCCACACCTTTGTCATCGAACAATAATGTAGACTTCTCATTACAATACGTTAGCACATTTCGATGTCCAACCCCATAGTCTCGGGACTCTAACCACGTGCATGCGCGATTTCCCACCCCATGTACTTGTTATTTTCCTCACTCATGTATTTTGTTATTTATCCACCCCATGTACTTCTTATTTTTCAACCCCGCGTTTCACTGGTTTTCCCAACGCTATGTAGTCGTGATTATTTGTCAGAATAGACATTTCCTGTATGTGCACTGATGATACTATTGTAAATAATATTTCCTCCATGTAATCCGAACGGCGGCCTCTAGAGATGAGCTGCGACGAATTCAAATTGAACTCTTGTTTTCGTTAATTCAAATAGCGTATTTGATAATGAAGTTTCATGTCTTATGTTAAAGAATTTAATTATTAAAAAAAAATTAAAACCCATTGCCAGACGATGGAAATAAATGATTTAATAATAATAATAATATTGATTCTTCAATGAACTTCTGTGCATCCCATAAGATCCGAAAAGTTCCTGCAGGACTTCTACACTCATTATCCAACCTTTAACAGCATGCCAGAGATCCCATGCTTGTAATTCAGTGCCGCTAACCGACATAAGAAGCTATCTTAGTCGTTCTACTTCAGAACTTACCTCCTTCTATTAAAAGGCAACCCAGTTTGGGCCAAAAGGCCTGTTGTTGTCTTCATACACTTGTAAACACTTGTAAACCCACCCAAGTTCGCTCCCTGTGTTTGTAAATGGGGCGGGGGTGGGAGAGGGAGCGAGAAGTGTTGGCAAGCAGAAAGGCCGGGGTGCGACTGGATGGGTGGTGGCAGTGCATAGTGAGTATATTTGCTAACGGTAGTCATGTTCTCTACCTCTTTCAATGAAAAGTGGTGCTTCCTATCCCGTCACAATGAACAATAAACACTGAACAATAATAATGAACAATAGTGGTTCTACCTATCCCGTCACAGTGAACAATAATCAATACTTTCACACACACTCATGTATCAAAAATTCTTGGTTTATGCAGAGAATCGGGAATGGCTTCTTATATTCAGCCTATTAGATGTATATCCAGACCAATTAGTTCTTGTTTTATGCAGATAATCGAGAATAGCTTCTTATATCCAGCCTATTAGATGTATATCCAGACCAATTAGTTGCACATACTTGGTGTTGAAAATGCAGGCCATCAAGCGTCAGTTGCTCATGAACGAGCGCAGCCCCTTCCCAATGACTTCAATATTAACGAGCGTAAATAGTTTGAGCTGACTTATTTAATTGAACAAAGCATACACCTTTAAGAATTCTGGTTGATTGTTTTGGACCAATTTAGTTGTTGGAACAAACATCGATTAGTTATCATGGATACCTCTGCGACCCGATGATGGACATTACCAACTCAACCGCCGGGCTTGCTGGTTTCTATTAGCGACATGCTAGGGAATGTCCGCTGTTCTGAGATGGATACAAAGTTTGCTATTAAAGAGGCGCTTTCCGTTATTACTTCGCACGGGTTTCATCGTGCAAACATAAACGCAAATAGCCTGTGGAATAAACGCGTCAAAGTTGGATGATAAAATATGTTGTTCATCGAATTAAATTTCCTTTCATGGTGAGAAGACTTGTCACATTTCATGGTGAGATGACTTCTCACATTTCATGGTGCGAATACTCCTCACATTTCATGGTGAGAAGACTCTTCACATTTCCTGGTGAAAAGACTCCTCACATTTCATGGTGAGAAGACTCCTCAAATTTCATAGTGAGAAGACTCCTCACATTTCATGGTGAGAAGGCTCCTCACATTTCATGGTGAGAAGACTCTTCACATTTCATGGTGAGAAGACTCCTCACATTTCATGGTGAGAAGACTCTTCACATTTCATGGTGAGAAGACTCCTCACGTTTCATGGCAAGAAGACTGCTCACATTTCATGGTGAGAAGACTCCTCACGTTTCACTTGTGTTACGTGTCCTAAAATAAAACATTTTGTAAATTTATTTCCATGGAAATCATTGATGAGTACGCGTATGTAGATTGTACTCTAAATGTACAGGAGTGTGTAAATCGTAAGGCTGCCTTACGAGATCATTAAACTCAAGTTTCCAAAAAAGAAACATTCATGTTTACGTGAACGATTTTACTGTAAGGCTTTGCAATTACCCCTGGGGCGTGTTAGAGATTTAATTACCCCATAAGCGGCCTAGAAGCGTGATAGTGATTTAATTACCCCTTTAGCGGCCAAGTAGCGTTTTTGCGATTTAATTAACCCTTTTGCGGCCAAGTAGCGTGTTAGTGATTTAATTACCCCTTTAGCGGCCAAGTAGCGTGTTAGTGATTTGAGTAACCCTTTAGCGGTCAAGTAGCGTGTTAGTGATTTTAGTAACTCTTTATCGGTATGATAGCCAAGCTGTAAGAGATTTAATTAACCCTTTCGCGGCCAAGTAGCGTGTTACAGACTTAATTGACTCTTTAACAGCCAACTGCTAGGGATCTAAATAACCCTTTAGCAGCCAAGTAGCGTGTTAGCGATTTAAATTACTCTTTATCAGTAAGGTAGCCAAGCTGTGAGAGATTTAATTAACCCTTGCGCGGCCAAGTTACCTGTCAGGGATTTAACTAACCCTTTAGCGGTCAAAGTAGCCTGTTAGGGAGTCAGTTAACCTCATAACGGCCAGGAACATGTTATAGGCATTCAATTAACTCGCTGATATTTCGAATGCTAGGGGTTTAATTAACCTTGCAGTGATCAAGTTAAGCCTGTTAGGTATTTAATAAACCCTTGAGCTCCTAAGTAGGGTGTTAAGGTTTTAATTACCCCTTTGGCGACCAAGGAGACGTTTAGGGATTTCATTACTTTTTAGTGACTATGGAGACTGTTAGGGATTAAATCACCCCCATTAGTGGTCAAGGAGACTATTAGGGATTAAATCCCCCTCATTAGCGGTCAAGGAGACTGTTAGGGATCAAATCACCCTCATTAGCGGTCAAGGAAGCTGTTAGTGATTAAATCACCCCATTAGCGGTCAAGAAGACTATTAGGGATTAAATCACCCTCATTAACGACCAAGGAGACTGTTAGGGATTAAATCACCCCCATAAGCGGTCAAGGTAGCTGTTAGGGATTAAATCACCCCATTAGCGGTCAAGGAGACTATTAGGGATTAAATCACCCTCATTAACGGCCAAGGAGACTGTTAGGGATTAAATCACCCCCATAAGCGGTCAAGGAAGCTGTTAGGGATTAAATCACCCCATTAGCGGTCAAGGAGACTTTTAGGGATTAAATCACCCCATTAGCGGTCAAGGGGACTATTAGGGATTAAATCACCCCCATTAGCGGTCAAGGAGACTGTTAGGGATTAAATCAACCCCATTAACGGTCAAGGAGACTGTTAGGGATTAAATCCCTCCCATGAGCGGTCAATGAGACTTATGGATTAAATCACCCCCACTAGCGGTCATGGAGACTGCTAGGGATTAAATCACCCCCATTAGCGGTCAAGGAGACTGCTAGGGATTAAATCACCCCCATTAGCGGTCAAGGAGACTGTTAGAGATTTAATTAGACATTCGACGGCCAATGAGGTGTTATAGGGATTTAATTGCCCATTAGTAGGCTATGAGCCTGTTAGGGGTTTAATTAAACTTTTATTTTCCAAGTAGGTAGCCTGTTAGTAAGTCATTTAACCCTTTCGCGGCCCAGTACCTAATAGGCAGTTGATAGCCCTTTAGCGGCCGAGTAACTGTTAGGGATTTAATATCCCTTTAGCGGCCGAGTAACTGTTAGGGATTTAATAAACCTCTAGCGGTCGGGTACCTGCTAGGGATTCAAGGAAACTGCTAGGAATTTCATTACCCTTTTAGCAGTTAAAGAGACCAGCTGTTATGGATTTGGCTACCCTTTCAGCAGTCAAGGAGACCAGCTGTTAGACATTAAATTACCTTTTTAGCAGCCAAGGAGACTAGCTGTTAGGGATTTCATTACCCTTTTAGCAGCCAAGGAGACTAGCTGTTAGGCATTCCATTTCCCTTTTAGCAGCCAAGGAGACTAGCTGTTAGGCATTCCATTTCCCTTTTAGCAGCCAAGGAGACTAGCTGTTAGGGATTTCATTACCCTTTTAGCAGCCAAGGAGAAGACCAGCTGTTAGGGATTTCATTACTCTTTTAGCAGCCAAGGAGAAGACCAGCTGTTAAGGATTTCACTACCCTTTCAGCAGTCAAGGAGACCAGTTGTTAGACATTAAATTACCTTTTTAGCAGCCAAGGAGACTAGCTGTAACTGATTTTATTACCCTTTTAGTAGCCAAGGAGACCAGCTGTTAGACATTAAATTACCTTTTTAGCAGCCAAGGAGACTAGCTGTTAGGGATTTCATTACCCTTTTAGCAGCCAAGGAGAAGACCAGCTGTTGGGGATTTCATTACCCTTTTAGCAGCCAAGGAGACTAGCTGTTAGGGATTTCATTACCCTTTTAGCAGCCAAGGAGAAGACCAGCTGTTAGGGATTTCATTACCCTTTTAGCAGCCAAGGAGACTAGCTGTTAGGGATTTCATTACCCTTTTAGCAGCCAAGGAGAAGACCAGCTGTTAGGGATTTCATTACCCTTTTAGCAGCCAAGGAGACTAGCTGTTAGGGATTTCATTACCCTTTTAGCAGCCAAGGAGAAGACCAGCTGTTAGGGATTTCATTACCCTTTTAGCAGCCAAGGAGACTAGCTGTTAGGGATTTCATTACCCTTTTAGCAGCCAAGGAGAAGACCAGCTGTTAGGGATTTCACTACCCTTTTAGCAGCCAAGGAGACTAGCTGTTAGGGATTTCATTACCCTTTTAGCAGCCAAGGCGACTAGCTGTTAGGGATTTGATTCAGTCAATTGCCAGAGTATTTCGTTCATCTTATGGGATTCCCGGGTTATATAAAGGCATAAAAGCTAGTCTGTATAACTGACTTTCTTTAGCATCTCATCTATCCCTTAAAGGACTGATGCCAGCATCCCATCTATTCCTTTAAGACCTGATACCAGTATCCAATCTATTCCTTAAAGGCCTGATTCCAACACCCCGTCAATCCTTTACAGGCCAGATTCCAACACCCTATCTATCCCTTAGAGGCCTGATTCCAACACTCCATTTATCATTCACAAGCCTGATTCCAACACGTTATCTATCCCATACGGGCCTCGGTCCAACACCCCATCTATCCCTTGGAAGCTTCATTCCAGCGCCCCATCTATCCCGTACATGCCTGATGCCAGCATCCCATCTCTCCCTTACAGGTTTCGTTCCAGCACCCCATCGAATCCTTACAGGCCCGACTCCAACACCCCATCTATCCCTTACAGGCATCATTCCAACACCCATCTATCCCTTACAGGCCTGATTCCAACTCCCAATCTTTCCCTTACAGGTCTCATGCCAGCATCCCACCTATCCCTTACAGGTCTGATTCCAACTCCCCATCTATCCTTGACAGGCCTCATGCCAGCATCCCATCTATCCCTTACAGGCCGGATTTCAACATCTTATCTGTCCCTTGCAGTCCAGATGCCAGCATCCCATTTATTTCTTACAGGTCGGATGACAGCCCACTCGTTAACAACAGGTCGTCTCAACGAGCACTAAAAACACTACTGTAATCAGCCGTCAATCTGTTCTGATGAACAATTCTTCATCTCAATTATTATCATTTTTTAGGGCTCGGTGACTCATCACATCTTTCAGTTCTTGCTTCAACTGAGGCCATCCATCTCCTGCTTGCCATATCTCCTGCCCATTTCAAAGCTTTGCCCTATGCGCACGCATGAGGCGTCACGTAGGCACTCCTTGTATTGTCCGGTCCCGGTCAGACCGACAACTGTTGCTATGCTGTGTTACAAGGGTCGTGACGCAAGAGAGGCTTCATTTGGATCATTCGCTGTCAGGACCAACTGTAGAGAAGGACTCGCATTTGTAGCATTTGCTGCCAAAATCAATCCTAGAGGGGGACCCGCATTTGTAACCTTCTGAGGCCAAGCCCAATCACAGAAAAGGACTCGCAATTGTATCATTTGCTGTCAGGACCCACCACAGAAAAGCGCATTTGTATCATTTGCTGCCACGGCCAACCACAGAAAATGACCCTCATTTGTACCTTCTGCTGACAAGGCAAACCACAGAGAAGCGCATTTGTATCATTTGCTGCCACGACCAACCCCAGAGAAGAACCCTCATTTGTAGCATTTGATGCCAAAATCAATTTTAGAGAAGGACCGCATTTGTACCAAGTACTGCCAAGACCAGCCCCAGAGAAGGACCCGCATTTGTACTATTTGCTGATAAGACCAACCTCAAAAAAGGACCCGGATTTGTATCGTTTGCTGACAAAGCCAACTATAAAGAAGGACCGGCACTTGTACCATTTGCTGCAAAGACCAACCCCAGAGAATAACCCGCATTTGTACCTTCCGTCGCCGAGACCAACCACAGAGAAGCGCATTCGTATCATTTGCTGCCAGGAACAACCACAGAGAAGGACCCGCATTTGTACCATTTCCTGCCAAGATCAACCACTGAGAAGGACCCGCATTTTTATCGTTTGCTGTCAATCAATCACAGAGCAGGACCCAGATTTGTAAAATTTGCTGCCAAGACCAACAACTGTGAATGACATGCATTTGTACCATTTGCCACTAAAGACCAATAGTAGAGAAGGACCCGCATTTGTTCCATTTAATACCAAGACCAGCCACAGAGAATAATCCGTATTTGTACCATTTGCTGCCAAGACCAACCCCACAGAAGGACTATCATTTGTACCATTTGTATCCAAGACCAGCCACAGAGAACGACCCCTATTCGTACTATTTGCAGCCACGACCAACCGCAAAAAGGGCCCGCATTTGTATCATTTGCTGCCTAGCCCTACAATAAAGAAGGACCTTCATTTGTACCATTTGCTACAAAGACTAACAACAGAGAAGGACTTGCATTTTTACAATTCCTGCCAAGATCAACCACAGAGAAGGACCGCATTTCTCCATTAGCTGCTAAAAGCAATCACAGAGAAGTACCCGCATTTGTGCTATTTGCTGCCAATACCAGCCACAGAGAAAGGATCCGCATTTGTACCATTTGCTGTCAAGATCAACCCCACAGATGGACCCTCATTTGTACCATTTGTTTCTAGACCAACACCATAGGATGACCCGTATTTGAACCATTTGCTAAAAGACCAAACACAGAGATGGACTCGAATTTGTACCATTTGTTTCCATGACCATGCACAGAGAAGGACCCTTATTTGTACCATTTGCTGCCAATACCAACCACAGAGAACGACCCGTATTTGTTCTATTTGCTGCCTAGATAAGCCACAGAGAAGAAGCCGCATTTTTACCTTCTGCTGCCATGACCAACAACAGAAAAAGACACGTATTTGAATCATTTGCTGCCAGTACCAACCACAGAGATAGATCCGCATTTGTACCATTTCTCGCCAAGACCAGGCACAGAGAAGGACCCGCATTTGTACCATTTGATGCCAAGACCATGTGGAGAATCTATATTTCCCAACACAATCTCACATTGGAAGCAATTATTTAATGTATATGGTAGGCCATCTTCTGAAGGTACAGTTGACCGGGTCCATGGCGCTTGGGTAGGGAGACGCGGGAGATATCTCAACACCTCCTGCTCCCGTCTCTTCGCATGTCTGGAGCTGTCTTTTTGATCTATTTCAGTTTTTGGTTCGTCTCTTGATGTGATAAAATCATAAATTTGAACGTGCAACGAGCGCTATGTTATATTAAGTAAGATCTGAGTTAGTTCAGTAGTCAACGATTATGGATGAAAATGGTTAGGTAAGCCCAGCTTGGTTTGAACCGAAATGCTGCTTTCCTCCGCTGGAGGGCGTGTAATTACTCTGAAGGAAAGCCAGTCAATACCCGTTTTAGGGGAATCCCCCCAGTCGTTACGTGTCTTCCGTACTGTTAACACGTTAGTGCTGCTGTGTCTGCAAGAGGAGACAACAGAACCAAATCAGGATACTTTGCCATGCTACATCTTCACGACGTTGAGCAACCAATATATGACTAGATTTTTTTAAGGGATTTACGTAGGATAGGTTAGACTAACTTCTTACGATATCTAGGATGGATACCACTAGAGTAGTGTACAATAGCTATTGCAGACCTCATTGACGACGACGATGTTAAAGTAGCGTGCAACCAAAATGGCCGTCACTTACCGCAACTAAGGTAAATTAGGAAATAAGGCAATTAATGATTCCTTGCCAGTAATCCTCCACTCTGAATTTGTGCTTCTCTGGTCTCAATATGATCCAGTCGCAGATGATGATGATCTCAAAGGCCCTTGAATAAATATAGGAATTTAGTATCTCAAAACGATCGAATTTGAAACGGACGATAAAATAAGAGTAACTGACCCGTCACAGAGAAGAACCCGCGTTTGTATCATTTGCTGCAAAGACCAACCACAGAGAAGGACACGCATTTGTATCATTTGCTGCCAAGACCAACCACAGAGAACGACCCGCATTTGTACCATTTGCTGTCAAGACCAACCACAGAGAAGGACGAGCATTTGTACCATTTGTTTAAAAAAACAACTATACTGACGAAAGCGCCGCACAGGACTCATTTGAGTTAGATCCCTGCAGCATTAAAGCGTGCCAACGACAAATAAAATATCAAATATTAATGAATGCATGCGTTTTTATAACCTCGTGAATATATTACATCAAAAAAACAACTTAGCTGTCAGTGGCTGCTTTTGTACCCGAAGTTAGTGAAAACCTAATTTTTGTGAGCAAATGTTTTCATGAGAGCCATTAAGTGCAGTAATCTGCGGGTCGCCCACAACCATCAAGAAAAATCTTCCTCGTTCATATCACTGCTATTCTTACTTACAAACGGTTCTCTCCCTCATGGAGAGAGACCTCCGATTCCGTCGGAGAACCTATCCACACGATTTAACTGCCATCCAGTACACTTACGGCTATTCACATAATGCCGTTCTCTCCTATCTACTCCCTGTTATCCAGAAGACTCTGTTATCCAAACGACTTAGTGTTATTCACATGACCTACTGTTATTTCTACAGGCTTTATTGTTAACCCCACGACTTTCTGTTTTCCATGCTACTTCTGGTATCCACGTGACACTTATCAACACACCTTACTGTTATCCACATGAATATGTATGCACGTATATTTATTTATTCATACAACCTTTTCCCCTAGTTAGGAAGGTGACTGACTTACTGGAGGGGGGAGGGTGGTGACTTACTGTTATTCATACGAGTTTCAGTTATCCAAACAACTTACTGTTATCGACTCGACTTAAGACCGAGTAGTATAGAGGGTTCTGAGTTGGTGACATGGTAACCAAATTCCGCGATGACTCGGCATATCTGCAGCAGCGGCGCCTTAGGTGACGCATGTGCAGAGCAGACAAGGGAAGGGGTGAGCAGTGATGGGCAAGATGCAGTAGCAAGATACTTTATTAGTTACTTTGTCCATCATTATTTCCGGATAATTGGACAAAGCATTGGGGCAAATCAATCGACGCACAGTTGTTGTTGTTGTTGTTTTTATTGTTGTTGTCACTTAGCCCCGGTTTCCACCTGCGGTGGCTACCGGCCGAAATCCTCGATACCAAAAGACACGTGCGTGTTGAAACAAGGGGAGGTGGGAGATGATAAAGGTGTGACTGGTTTAGTGGTGAGGTAGAGTGATTTTGTTGCTATGTGGATTAACTTTGTGGGTTGCGTGGCAGTTAACAAATAGCCACCCGTGTGGTATAATTTTAATCGTGAACACCAGAACATAGAAACTTGCAGCGTGTTCATGTCCCTCAGCCACACTGCAACGCCCCTACCAGACGCGTGCAAGAATAACCATGTGGAACAGGGGGATGTTTTGTAGGAGAAATAATGGGGATCATTCTCTAGTTCATGCAAAAGAATGGGTATATGTCGTGGCTCTGGTGTCTTGAAAGGGTCGGTGGGCCTGAGGTCCGAGCAGCGCACAGGCTGCGTCAACATACCCAACACCGGAGGGTAAGAGGAGCCATGTGGGTATAGCCACGCCAACTCAGTTGCCCTATAGGCACGGCAAGAAGGCGTGTTGGCGAAAGCACCCGCAGATAGGGTACGAAAAAAGAATCGTCCAGCTGTATCTTCCCCGTTCCATTTTAATTAATAGCAGGTGTGAGAGAGATGCCCTTCGCAAGGACGTATAGCGATCTCACGCCCTTTTCGGAAGCCAACACACGCTGGGTTGATTTACCGTCCCTTTATAAGCTGTTAACCGTGACGAATGGCTTTTTAACTGTGACATAACATGCAGCTGACCGTTCTGTAGGCGGCTCTAGCGGGGAGGTTGATTTAAGGTTTGAATGCGGAGTCCTTCAGATGCTTTACGACTCATCCTTAGTAACATTCATGCCTGTACAGAGGAGCTGACGAACGGGTTTGGGAAGAGGCACACGCTGCTGCTCGACCCCTTGTCGTCAAGGGCTCCAGCTTGGCTTCACCGAAGAAGGGAACTTCGGACGAGCGCTCTGCATTGCCAAGTGATTTCAGGGTAGAGATCCTACGATCTCTGAATCTCATGGCCGACTGGTTTTCTATGTTGCTACCGATCACAACTGTCTTTGCCAATTACCATAAGTGTTAAATAGTGTTTTGTCTATTTCTATGTTTCAAATGTTCCAATCGTTATAGTATAAATAAAATACGAACTCAGTTTTTTCGAGGAATGATAGGCAGTTTCTAACTTGACAGAGGTTAACTCAATTTTAATATAATTCATTGAATTATTTCTAACAATTACCGTATCATTTATGATGATACAATCATTGCCTTATAAGCTAACATTTTGCTTTGTCTTCAATAAAAGAAGTATATTCATCCAACTTGTGTACTCCAGCATTATATTATTTCTGATTGTCAATCATTTAATCATTTCCTCGCGGTCCTGAAGTGTGTATATTGTATATTCAGTTGTTTGGTATGTGTTTTATGTAAACCTATTTTTGTATAACTTATGTCGCCTATTCACCCCTTCATTATTAATACAATGGTTTTGACCCTTCTCTACAATATATTAGTGTTTTTCGATTTTCCAACCATATATTGTATTCTTATTTTCTGTATAATTCACGTTGTCCATCCACATCTTTGTCATCGTACAATAATGTAGACTACTCTTACAATATGTTAGCACATTTTGATGTCCCAACCCCATGTTCTCGGGACTCTAACCACATGCATGCGTGATTTGCCACCACATGTACTTGTTATTTTCCACCCCATGTATTTCGTTATTTATCCACCCCAAGTATTTCTTATTTTTCAACCATGAGTGTCACTGGTTTTCCCAACGCTATGTAGTCGGAATTATTTTGTCAGAATAGACCTTTTCTGTATGTGCACAGATGCTATTGTAAATAATATTTCGCTCCATGTAATCCGAACCAGCGGCCCTTAGAGATGAGCTGTGACGAATTCAAATTTAACTTTCGAGGAACGATAGGTAGCTCCGAGCTTTGACAGAGGCC
This sequence comes from Gammarus roeselii, assembly GCA_016164225.1. NCBI lineage: Eukaryota > Metazoa > Arthropoda > Malacostraca > Amphipoda > Gammaridae > Gammarus > Gammarus roeselii. The sequence continues at coordinate 15,639 of SDVV010007329.1, forward strand.
AACTCGACGAGAATATAATTTATTGAATCATATCTACCATTTACCGTACCATTTTTGAAGATTCAATCTTCGTCACGTAAGCTAATATTGAGCTTCATCTTCTATAACAGAAGTATATTAATTCTATTTCTGCACTCCAGTATCGAATTATTCTGATTGTCAATCATTTAATCATTTCCTAGCGGTCATGAAGTGTATATATTCAGTGCTATGTATATATTTTATGAATAATTTATGTAGTCTATTCATCACTTCATTTTTCATTCAATGTTTTATACCCATCATCACAATATGTTAGCGCATTTCGTCATGAAATATGTACATCCAGTGCTATGTATATATTTTATGTATAATTTATGTCACCTATTCAACCCTTTAGTATTCATATTTTACCCCATCATTACAATATGTTAGCGCATTTCGATTTTTCAACCCCATGTTCTCAGGATTTCTTAGCCCCATGTGTTGGCGGTTTTCCCAATCCTATGTATTTCGTGATTTTCCCAACCCCATGTGTTTCGTGGTCGCCCCACTCCATGTATTTCGTGCCAGGCATTCTTGATTCATACCTCAAATAAGATGTTGGCTGCCGATCATTGATTATAATATTATAATTTATAATCTGTCGCATGAAATCAGAACCGGCGGCGAATTTCAAATTGAATTTTCGTTTACGGTAATTCAAATACTGTTTACGGCAATAAAGTTTTATGTGTACTATTTTAAAAATTGAAAACCCATAGCCAGATGATGGAAATGAATGATTTTCTAATAATAATAATAATAATAAAGAATAATAATAGTTACAGTGTAGACCAAACGTACATTCGTCTTGGTCAGTGTAGACCCAATGCCCTTATGATCTCCGGGTCAAGTGGTAACACTGAAGACCCGACGCCCTCGAGACATCCTGGCCAAGTGGTTACACTGTAAACACAATGTCTGCGGAGTATCCTGGCCAAGTGGTTACACCGTAAACACAATCTGTGCGGAGTATCATGGCCAAGTTGTTACACTGTAAACACAATGTCTGCGTGGTATCCAGGCCAAGTGGTTACACTGCAGACCCGACGCCCTCGAGACATCCTGGCCAAGTGATTACACTGTAAACACAATGTCTGCGGAGTATCCTGGCCAAGTGGTTACACTGTAAACACAATGTCTGCGGAGTATCCTGGCCAAGTGGTTACACTGTAAACACAATGTCTGCGGGGTATCCAAGCCAAGTGGTCACACTATCAACACAATGTCTGCGGCGTATCCAGGCCAAGTGGTTACACTGTAAACACAATGTCTGCGGGGTATCCAGGCCAAGTGGTTACACTGTAAACACAATGTCTGCGGGGTATCCAGGCCAAGTGGTTACACTGTAAACACGATGTCTGCAGGATATCCAGACCTGACGCCTTCGAAACATTCTGGCCAAGTGGTTACACTGCAGACCCAACGCCCTCTTCTGCATCTTCTGGCCAAGTGACTGCACTTTAGGTCCAATGCAATTTGTACCTCCTGGACCTCCTGTTCAAGTGGTTACACTGTAAACCCAACGCGTTCAGGACCTCCTACCCAAAATGTTACACTATAGAATCAACGCAGTTTGTACCTCCTGGCCAAGGGTAACACTATATCCAATGCTCTCGGGACCTACTGGCAAAGTGGTTACGTTGTAGACCCAGCGCCTTAGGAACCTACAGGTCTCGAGGTTACAGTGTAGAAGCCCTGGCCATAGTGTAACCGTCAATAGGATTCTGGCAGCAGCTGGGTTTAAATGTAGTGTGTGTGAATGTCTGAGTCACTGTGCAAGTCCACGAACTCGTCCCCTGATGTTAATGACAAGTGAGTTACTAGGCAAAGCTCGATGTCCTTACGTCCATTTGACGACATGACTTTCCAATTGCTATACCTTCCTAAAATACTGCGAGTTTCCTTCTAATGTTCAACTCTCGATGCAGAACAAGGACTGCAGCAGGTGGCCAGATACACTCAAGAGTGTATGTTCCAAGATAGTGCTAGAGAAGGAAGAGTTAGAGCGAATAAAAAACTGTCAAGACGGGTCAAATATTCCGATAGTAAATTGTACTTGCTATGATTCATGTTCGCGGGGCCATAAAATAGATTGATGGGAACCAAATAAAAACAATTTTGCGAAAAAATAATTGGGTTCAGATTAGTCAGATTAACACGCGAATAACACGACACAACACACCATA
>SDVV010007330.1:0-17847 GCA_016164225.1 Gammarus roeselii
TATATATGCATACATAGGGCAACATACACGCCTGATGTGGTTTCCATGCAGTTCAGTAGCAGATTATACAGGTAATGAGTGTAAAGTGTAGAGCACATTGCTTAGGTTAGAGCCTCGTAGCGTGCAGTGTATGCTGAATGAGCTGCATATTGTTAATATTGTTGAGTACGCGCTCTACCAACTTCTATATTGTAGTAATATATGAAAGTCGGTGTGATGTATCTAGTGTATTGTGTAATGTAATGATGGACAAAACGTCGATCCGGCAGCAGATGCATGGAACAATTCGTTTGGAAGATGCGCCAACAGCAACGCAAGATGTGTCGCTGTTGACCAAGGACCTGAGCCAGCGCGTGCTGCTGAATAGCACTTAGTGGTGGGGGCTGGACTGGCGTTACGACACAGAGACCAGCCGAGGATTTCTTCTCGACGGATTAGGATTATTGTTGTTCACGCTTGAAAGGGTCAAGAACACACAAATGTGTGTCACAAATAGGTGAATAGCTAAAATTATTTGTACTCAATTAAAGAAATCTTAAAACCAGAGCATATTAGGGCCATTTCTAATGCATAGTTAGATAAATGATGCTGGAGCAATAATATTAGGATTTTATTAAATGTAGGAATGACAGTATTTCGCTTGAGGAGCTTCCGGTGACATTCTTTAGTCGCAACATAGAGAACCTCATATCTTGAAATCCGAAAAAAACATTCCTGAAGCAATCTTAGTAGTTAAAATAGCCTCAAATACCGGATGGAGGCGGTCTGTCGGTAAGGCTTTTGAATAAGTAGGGTACCAAATCCAGGATAAAAATGTGGGATGCGATTCCCGGGTATTTGGGTGGTGGGTGGCCCGTGCGTTTCCTCTTATCTCGTATTTTCCTCGTCAGTGTTCCTAATGAACTGTAGATTGGAGATGCTTTTACTGTTGTTGTTTATTTATTGTTTTTCTTTCATTTGTTGTTAGACGGAATGAGCACATTGCTCCATTTTTAGGGTTAGAGGGTATGAGGTGCCAGTGGGCAAAACTTCGTTGCGCCTCGAGAAAAACTTGACCGTCGCGTTCGGTCATAAGTTGTTATCTTGGCATGTGATCAGTTTCTCACTATTGGAGTGGTGGCTTTGGTTTGTTTCAACTTATTGTGTGATATATTGTGCATATAGTTCTATGGTTACTCCATTCATTGTGTAAATATTATAAACCATATTATGTAGTTGCTTGTGTGCAAAATGGGGGTTTAAATTATGTTTATAGTATTTGTTTATCCCTTAGTTATCATATGGTTAAGCGTGTTTAGTCGAGCTGGCGGTGCGGTGTTATCCATGTTCATCTCGTTATCAGCTCCGAATGTTTGGTGTTATATATCTGAATCATTACCGAATTGTAAGTTTATTTTATTGTTAATCATTTAGGTGCACAGCTCGGACTTTAGGGGGAGGAGTGGAGTCCTCGAGCCCACATTTTCGTTGCGCCAATGTAAACTATCAGAGTCACGTTCGGCCCTGTCTTGATATCCTTTTTAGTAATCAGTATTCCTGAAGGAGGAAGTTTTTGTTAATAATTATTGTACGTTTACTATTGTTAGCAGTAATAAATTTGTGCCTCAGATTTTATAGGTGGGGTTAGAGGGCCCTCTAGGCCGAAAGTTTAATCCGCCTGTGGATAGTTTATCCGAACCGCTCGGTCTTATCTTGTTATCTGATCTGGTAATCAGCTCTTCAGATGGACTGGAGGTTGGCGGTGTTTATTATTGTAGTGCCCAGTTATTAGTATGGCCAGGGTATAATTGTGAGTGTCGTTGTTTTATGTTTATCGTGGGTCTCTTTTTCTTTTTATTTGTAACCAGTTGGTCCTGATTGCTGTCTCATGACTTTTTGACGGTATCCCCGACTCTCAAAACCGAACGTAGGTTTGCGGCGTTATGATTCATTGAAGGTTTAGGTGCTGCTAAAAGATTTTGTTAATATTTTAGTTTAACTTAGGAGAAAATACGATTCACATTAGAAAATGGAGTGGGATTAAATAACGTTATTTCTCAGAAGGTTGGCATTATTTGTCGGTTATACGTCTGGCTAAGTTATTCCGTTGAATATTGGGTATGATTGGTACTGGTATTTGAAAGTTGTTCGCATATGTCTAGGATAGCATTGTAGGTATAGGCCTCGGTTCAGAATTTGATTACATATTTATTGATAAGGGGAACATTTTTTTGGAAGTTACTTTGTTCTCTGTAGAGTTTTTCTGCAGGAATAAGATATTTTATCAGTAGTATTTCGATATATTTAGCGTAGTGTTTAAAATTAATGGCTGGTTTATGTGTTGGTATAGGGTTTTAACATTTCTTTTCAGTATGCGCTTAGGAGAAACATGGCCATCCAATGTAGGGTATTGCTGTAGGAATAAGATTGTCAATATAATTATCTCGGTATATTTGTAGTAGTGCTGGAAATTATTGTAAGGCTTAGGTGTTGATATAGGATTTTGGTCATATTTTACTTTGCCTTAGGAAAGAATGGTATTTCACTGTAGGGTATCGCTGTAGGATTAGTGCACTTTTTTTTATTACAAGGCTGCTAATGTATATGAGCTTCACGTCATGATAGATTATTTCCGTTAGACATTGGGTAGGATTTTTATATGGCTGCTGAAGGATTTTTCATATCTCATGTTCATAATGTAGTTCAACCGTTGGTGGATTGAAGTGTTTGAAATTATTGCTAGGTTTAGGTTTCGATATGGGATTTGAGGCTTGTTTCTTTTTAATATATTAGGATTGAATGGTGATTCACTGCAGTCAATTAGTGTAGGACTGGTTCATCTTAGCTGTTACGAGGCTGGAATTGTACATATATTGTACATTGGTTGTACATTGGTTTTTTCTCGTCGGATAGTGGGGTAGGATTTAATTGGCTGTGGAAGGATACCTCGCATGCCTTGTTTATAATGTAGGTTCAGCCCAAGGTAGATTGCTGTGTTATAAAATATAGGTAAGTTTATATGTTTATATGTAAGTTTATATATATGTTATGATCGTTTTTGTTTCTCGTACGAAAGAAATAGATGTTATCCACTACATGGTATTATTGTAGCATTACGTCATTTCATTTGTTACGAGGTTGATGATGTATACTGGTTTCACGTCTTGTTAGGTTATTTTTTTATTGGATATCTTACGTGTCTTGCTTTTCAAGGTAGATTTTACCCATTGGAAAATTGAAGTGTTAAAAATTGTAGGTGGGCTTAGGTGTTGACATAGGTTTGGGTCCTGCTTGGTTGGCCATAGGTGAAAATGGTCATCCACAGCAGGGTACAACTGTAGGAACAGTTCATTTTGTTCTAAGCTATGTATATCGGTTTCAGATTTGTTAGGATATTTACATTAGATATTTACTAGCTTCTGTTTGAGTATGGAACGATTTCCCATAAGTTCTGATTGGCAATATTTGTTTAGGCGTTGGTAGAGATTTGAAAAACTATTTGTTATTATTTGTAAAGCATCTCTTATATTTGTATGTTCTGTGCATGAATTTTACTATAGGAATAAGATTTTCAATGAGATTAGCTCGGTCTCTTGTGTTTACGTGTTAAAAAATTATTGTTTTGTTCAGGTTCCAATTAAAAAATAAGTATTATCGTTGGGCTTAGGCGAAAATTATATTTTTTTAATGTTTTCTCTTGCGGATAATGCGTTTCACAGAATTATTTCAGCTTTTGTAGTAAATTTGGGATCCTTATTTTATCACTCCCCCTTCCCCCGCCCCTCAAAAAATCGTTTTTACTCACATACATACTACTAACAACAATCCATCACGAACACGTCATAACCCCAATGGTGCACCTCGGGGATCCGTCCTTTGTTCTTCACTTTTCAACGCTTCCATGCAAGACCTGACCACACCATCATAACCCAGCACCTACATAAGCTCATCAATCATTATACAACATCACAAAACACGAGACCGCAACTGCACATCTCCAGCAGTAACTGAACTCAGTCAAAGTCTAGTTTCAGGTTATCAACATGAATGTTACCGCAAGTATGTCATTCCCCCCATTATTAGCACCAGACAACAGTGAACAGCACATCCACCGTCACGTTACACTCAACAGCACTCCCACACCCCACAGTCCCACTACAACGATTCTTGGAGTAACATATGACACAGGAATGACGTTTAAACCTTACACATACAACATCACCACTAAAACCTTACCTAGACTACACGTACTCCGGGCACTTACCGCAACTACCTACGGACACTCCAAGGAATCAATTACACCACTATTAAAACAGTTCATCAGACCTATCATATCCAACGCAAACACTGTTTGTTTCATTGACCTTGGTCACACACAAATTAACTTCATACTAAATAAACAGAACACGACCCTAAGCATTGCAACGAGCTGTACACAGATCACACCCAATCTCTACCTACATTAGAAAACCTACGTCCTTCCACTTAAACATCATTTTAATGAGAGCAACCCAATTCATTAACATGATTGTGTTCGGCCTATCCCTGCTACCGTCTACTGAACACACTTCAAACTAGCGAAATATACATAACACACCGGCGACAAACTTAGCTCTCTTAACACCACCATTTCTCAACCTACAGACAACACATATATGCATAAACAAAATCACACACACTTCTAGTCCTTGTACTGGCTGATCATAGAGGCCACTTGAGCTTAGACGGATGGGACGTGGAGGAGTTTGGGGTTCCCAAAAGTGACGGAGTTCCCCTGTTGAGGTTAAGGTGTGGGCACCACCCGGCACTCATGTCATACCAACATAGACTTGGGAAAGCATTTTCCGATCTGACCCTGAGGTGTCGGAGCGCGCCTGGTACGGTCGAGCACGTTATAGCGTCGTGCCCAGCCAATGCACCCGGCAAGAAATCTTACTTTTTCCCTGTCAAATATACCTGAACAAGGTATTCACGGGGGTTTGCGACTGAGTAGCTCTCGGAACGAACAACTACAATGACTTTTGTGACTGGTTTTTACTTCATATTCGTCCCACTAGAAGAAAATCCTTCTTTTAACTGACCATCTAATTTTTCACCGTTGAAAACATGGCTGTATAAAGGGTAAATTCCAGTGAGAAAATTACTCTGATCAAAAAATAATGAGCCTCGCAGATAAGACATATCGTATTATATTTCCCTATGTGTACCACAATTCAGTGCATACGAGTGACGCAAGTTCATCGACTGCTCGATTTTGATAGTTGAGCAATTTTATCGAGCCAGCAAGACCGTCAGAATGAGGCTTTGTCAATAGCAACCGCTGGCTAAATAAATTCAATCTAGACTAGCTTTGCTTTACACGCCAAATTCAATGCTGTCTGCAGTGTAAAACAACCCCGAGTATGGCCCCATACGAGCCAAGACCACTTAAGAAAAGCATGCTACTTAGGAGGGCAAAACACAGGGAGAAAAAACCACTAAAATCAGCAAGCGCAGTATGATCTAAAAAACAGCGTCACGAAAAGAATAGCTTCTGAACCAATTCAAACACTAAAATGAATAAAATACTAGCATGTACTAAATCACATGTGCTAGATATGTGTAGGTAATGAAATAAAATCATGGATTTTCCAATTCGTCCAGTTTATAATCGGCTGAAAAAATTGGTCCGAATGACTCGAAACCGTAGTTCCACTAAACTATTAGAAACACACCTTTTACTCATGCGTTTCGAACCTTCATAATTTTCAAGTACGGAGAATTTAAAAACATGAAACAAGTTCAAAGAGGTTTTATGAACAAGGTCTTTGTAACCCAGGTTGAGGTCAGTTATTTAATATGTGGCACCATTTGAAGTCACTAGGGAAAGCTTTTTTCAGAAGGCATAACATCTTGAATTGTTTGAATCATCGTTTAGAAGTCGTCCAGGAGGCGTCAAATCAGTGACACGATATGTTTCAACTTTTGAAAGTCTCGTTTATAGAACGCCAATGGCAACTAGGTAGCCCTACAAACGGGATACGTTGGTTGCCATGTCGTATTAATTACCTTTGTTTTCAAATTGTTTGAAAAACAAAGGTGATTAATACGGCGTCTTCTTGATATCTTTTGAAAGATGAATCAATGTTTAAAGACGTTCTGCCATGCTTTAGAGATCAAGAAAACTAATTCGCTGTTCCTCCAACAGCTCGTTAGACTTTGATGCCGTCTTGCGGTCAGACATGCAATAACCCCATCGAGGGAGAATTGTGATTGGTGATGTCACCTCCTTCAAATCATATCAGCGAGAGGTCAACTGAAAATACCTGATGAAACGGACATGAATATTAAAGAGATTGAAGGCACAACCGAACAGAAAAAAATGCATTTTTCTAAACGAATCATAGAAGAAGTTTGAGCAAGAGACGTGTCGCAGATGGGAAAAGACATGGGCAATGTATGAAACCATGCTAATAAAAAGATCACACGCGAACATCCATGTTATTGGCATCCTGCCCCATTCGAACCAAAGTAGATACAAGTTCAGGAAGATGATACATCATAACAATCGCCTGGCAGCTCCAAGCTTAGCTCAGAAAATCCCCTTCTCTGATCATTGGAAAACCATGATAGGCCTAATTACTATGACTTTAATAGAATCACCAACAGCGCTAGCATAAACACGTATCGACAACCTACGGAGGACCGCTGGCCAAAGTCTGACCGATTTTGCTGACGATAAGTTCATGACCCAAATGATGGAGACACCTACAACGGCAGTAATATCCTTGATCTTCTATTTAGTGCAAGAGACTCCCTTGTCACGAACGTTGCACTGGGAGAACCACTCGGGACTAACGATCATAACTGTATCCTTTTGGAAATAGAGCTCGATGGAAAGTGTCAGTACACTATGATAAAGTCTCTAACTGTAGATTAGCCAGCTTTGGTGACTTAAAAGAGTCAATAGCGACAGCCATTGACGTGACATCAACCAATCGTTAAACAATTTTCTGACTGAACTTAAAACTATTAAACATGACCATATCCGGCGACCAGCAGTCAATCAGCCTTAGTACAGCAGCAGCATCAATCGCAAAAAAAAACAAAGCACTCGACAAAACAGAAGCGCCCACATGACAAAGATGAAAAAAACAAGAATTCACAGTCAGCAGAACGGTTCTAAAGAAGGTCCTACAACGAAAAGTAAAGCTTATGAATATTAAATTGCGGCAAACGCCAAAGTTAATCCGAAACTGTTTTTTAGTTATATTTCGAGCAAAAATAAATCAAGATCTGTAATAAGTCCTCTTGAGAGCGATGTTGGTGAGCTAAAAACCGATAACACTAACATGAGTTTCCTACTTGACCAATATTTCTGATCAGTGTTTACGTTAAATAATCCGAATACTCCAATAATTCACTAACGAATTTATTAAATATAAAGATAAATCGAAAGTCATAAATTCTCCTGGTCAGGACCAAGTTCATTCCAGGTACTGAAGGAGACTATGAACGAAAGCGTCGAACATCTAGTAAACAGTGTCACCCAATCTTTCACAAATGGCACTTGCCCCTCTCAATGAAAAAAGGCCAACCCCACTCCATTTTTTTGAGAGGGGACAAAAAGTTTCCCGGCAATTACCGACCAATTAGTCCCCCCTCAGTCATTAGCAGATCGATGGACAGTATGATAACTGATAAAATTACAGAATTCATCGAACCAAACACGTGGATAGGAGACTCTCAGCATGGCTTTAGACACAATCATTCCTGTCCTATGAACCTGCTACTTTTTTCAAGAATATAATTGAAATTCACGACTCAAAATCTCCAATCGATATCATGTACCTTGACTTTCAAAAGACCTTCGATGAAGTCCCTCACAAGCGCTTAGTTAGTAAATTGCACAGCATCGGTATTCTGGGCGGGAATAATAACTGGATAAAATTTTCGCTTACGGACAAGCGGCAGCGAGTTGTACTCAACGGAGCTTCCTCCCCATTTTTTTTAAAAGCGGTATGCCACGATCCGCGTTAGGTCCAGTTCTCTTCATAATATTCATAAACGATCTTGATAGAAACGTGCTTTCAAACACTAGCCAGTTTACAGATGATACTGGGATATGAGAAAAAGATAAAACCGAGCTTGAGTGTCAGCAGATTTAACGAGACTTGAACAAAATTGTTCATTGGTCAAAAAAGTGAAAAATTTAATTCAATATGGACAAATTCAAAACTATGCATCTAGGTCCTCAAACCTCAAGCACGAATATTCGATGTCTGGAAAGAAACTGATTCCATCACCGAAGAGAGATATTTAGGTGACATCATTAGTAACGACCTAAAAAGCCGCAAGCAATGTGACGATGCTGCCCACAAGAAAAGGCAACAAAATGCTAAGTATGTTACCCTGCACAATCTCTTACAGAACAAATACAGTATTCTTAAGTTATACAAGAATTTGCATGACCGCATCTTCCGTTTAAACTGGTCTCCTCATTTTAGAAAAGACGTTATTAAATTAGAGAAGGTTCAACGTAGAGCTACCAAACTAATCAAATCGCTGTACAATAGATCGTACGTAGTCAGACTACGTGGACTCAATCTTTTTCTTCACTGGAGAAGCGTCGAGTCAGAGGTGACATGATCGAAGCGTGGACAATTATGAAGGGTAAGGAAAATGACCGCGCGAGCCTTTTTACTCCAGATACGAGCGGAGTGACCAGAAACAATGGATCAGAATCGATATCACGCGCAATTTCTTCACGTATAGGGTTGTCGACAAATAGAACAAACTTCCAGCGAAGGTTGTAATCAGCAATGCGATTGAAACGTTCAAGTCGCGGCTCGACAAACGAGAATCGCCGTTAGAAAGCTAACCTTTCCCATTCTTGATTATCTCTCTTAGACGTTCACTCCAGTACTAATCCTCATACTATCAAAAATCAACCTAGTTTGGACCAAAAGTCCTGTTGTTGTCTTCTTACACTTGTAAACACTTGTAAATCAATCCACGATGCTGATTTGAGATTTATAGGCCCAGTTTCATTCCTCGAAACAATGTTGACTGATGTCAATGCTGGACACCGTTGAGCAACGAGCAGTTACCATTGGCCGGTGCCATTATAACCGTGATAGTGCCAATGGCAGGCACTGTTTAAACCGTACTTGTGTCAATGGCATGTACCATTTCTTTTAAACGCACAGTTTCTGAAACAAGCTCCAGTTAAACCAAACTTAGCGGCGGCTGCTATAGTAAGTTTCATTTATCGACAACTCTATACAAACAGAGTTGACCGCTATTTTGACTGAGCTGTTTACCAGCGATTTTGTATTAGTTATCCTTGGTCACTCCGTTCACATCTAGATCAAGAGGGCTAATTCGTTTACCTTACCCTCTATGATCTTCCACACATCGAGTGTGTCACTTCTAACTCGAAGCTTGTCTGTCGAATCTAGGTTGAATTCGCGGTCTGTCTTCGTGCTGTTTTCTGAGCAGCAATCGGATAAAGTTGGTTGCTCTCCTCCTTCTCTACCTTAATAACGTATTTTTTAAGATTTGGGAACCAGGATTGGGATGAGTATTCGAGATGAGGTCTAAAAAATGCATCGTACAACTAACGGATGTTGCATCTGCTCTCAGTGCTCGTGTACGAGGTAGTTCGGGATATCATTCTTAACATTTGACCTTCTATTTCGGCAGCATCGCTTCATTGTTTGTGACGACTTTTCAAATCATATCTAATGATGAGACCTAGATCTCTCTCATCGGGGATGGACATAGATTTCTATCCAGACATAAAATAGTCGTGCTGGAGGTTCTGATGCCCTACGTGCATAACTTTACGTTTATTGTCATTGAATTTCAGAGGTTACTTTTCTGAACAATTTACATTTCATCCTAGCCTAGTTGGATCTGCTGAAACGCAAGTTGGTTTGCAATTTTTGTCCTATCTTTGTGTCGTCTGCGAATTTGATAATGTTTGAGAACAGGTTTTAAGCGAGATCGTTCGGGTTAGTATGAATTAAACAGATTCGCGAAGAAGACAATATTTCATCCAAGTGTTTAGCTCTCCTCGAACATTGACGATATGCAATTTACTAACTAGGCGTGTGTGAGGGACTTTATCGAAAGCTATTTGGAAATCATGATAAATCACACTGGCAGTATATCATCTAAATTGTCAATATCTTGTGTCGTTCGTTATAAATTACAAATATTCCTTCCACAATCTATCCTTGAAACCCTTTATTTTACATTGTTTCACCCAGTTTTAATTGGCGGAATCGAAGCCTGGTATGAAACAGACAGAAATAAAACGGATAAATTATTTATACGGCAAAAGTAAGCTATTAGAGCTATTAATAACTTTCCATTCAATTGCTATACCAATCAGCATTTTAAAGCCATGAATATCCTGAAACTGAAAGATCAATATAACTTTCAACTTGCCCCATACGCGTTCAAAATTTTTCACAGAAACTATGATCAAGAACTATTCAATTCAATCAGGAAATGTTTGGACGTGGACAATCGTCACAACAAAAAATGCGAATAACCTTGTAATACCCCATTATAATAGATCCAAATCCAGTATCCACTTCAATTGTGTCAAAATTTGGAATTCGCTAACTCCTGTTTACCGTCTGAATGTTTCCCTAATAATCTTTAAGTCAAGACAGAAAGAGTTATACATATCATCTTACTAGCCCAATAATGATTTGATATCGCCTTATTGTTTTCTCGCCATCTCCCAATCGTACATGAATTTGTAACCTCGTTAGAAGCAGATGAATTACCAGCTCAACAACTTTGCAGTGTATTTGAAACGTCATTCTTTCAATGTTTATTAGGACTCTTTTGTCAATGGGTGTCAGATATATATCTATTCATGCGTTTGATTACAGTTGGTGTCTAGGCTCAATAAATCAAGATACATTTATATTTTAAGTATTTTAAAATAGATAACACTGATAGGTTAGTACGTAAGGATTAGGTGGCCCAGAAGATCTAAATAGCTGTAATTGGGCCTTCAATTTTGAACCCTGAAATATCATATATCTAAAATGAAATAACCTGTAAACTGTACAATCTTGTTGCAATAAACTGTTTCAAACTGTTTCAGATAGAGCGCCCACTTACAGATAAACATTTCTGAGGTGAGCAGCAATTTACAGATCAACGACTTCGAGATAGAAAACCAGCTCTCCGATCTACGCCTCAAAGATGGCGGACCCATTTACTGATCAACGACTCAGAGATTGAGTACACAATTACTGATCAACAACTCAGAGTTAGAGCACCCATTCACAGATCAACGACTCAGAGATTGAGTACACAAATACTGATCAACAACTCAGAGTTCGAGCACACATTCACAGATCAACGACTTAGAGGTTGAGTACACAATTGCTGTTCAACAACTCAGAGGTTGAGCCACATAATTACTGATCAACAACTCAGACGTTGAGCACCCATTTACAGATCAACGCCTCAAAGATGACGAACCCATTCACAGATCAACGACTCAGAGATTGAGTACACAAATACTGATCAACAACTCAGAGTTCGAGCACACATTCACAGATCAACGACTCAGAGATTGAGTACACAATTACAGATCAACAACTCAGATATAGAGCAGTCCATTCACAGATCAACGACTCAGAGATTGAGTACACAAATACTGATCAATAACTCAGAGTTGGAGCACCCATTCACAGATCAACGACTCAGTGATTGAGTACACAATTACAGATCAACAACTCAGATATAGTGCAGCCATTCACAGATCAACGACTCAGATATTGAATACACAAATACTGAACAACAACTCAGAGTTAGAGGACCCATTCACAGATCAACGACTCAGAGATTGAATACACAAATTCTGATCAACAACTCAGAGTTAGAACACCCATTCACAGATCAACGACTCAGTGATTGAGTACACAATTACAGATCAACAACTCAGATATAGTGCAGTCATTCACAAATCAACGACTCAGAGATTGAGTAAACAAATACTGATCAGCAACTCAGAGATAGTGAACCCATTTACAGATCAACGACTCATATATAGTGCACCCATTCACAGATCAACGACTCAGATATAGTGCACCTATTTTTAGATTAAAGACGAAGAGATAGAGCTCCTATTTACAACACTTACTTAGATGAAATGTAGTATCTAATTCGAATAACATAATGGTATATAATGACATCTTGAAGTAAACAAACCATCTATCTTTTTTTGAGGAGCTGTTAAGTTAGGAATACCTACTGTTTGTTGTATTTCTATGAACATGAACTGTTATAATGCTAGGAATTAAAGATGCATATATCCACGTAAATGTTGGTAATTTTTCAGACGCTTTTTCTAGGTCACGAATTGATTTGTCGGGCAATTTCATACTAACGTTTGTGGTCACGAAGACTGCTCGACCACTCCAGAAGTCTCAGTCAGACTCCGGTCTCGTCCCGTATTGTCTAGTTTCCCTGTCTCAGCCCATTCCCTGTCCCTGTCTCAGTCTAGTCACTGTCCCTGTCCCAGCCCAGTCCCTGTCCCTGTCCCTGTCTCAGCCCAGTCCCTGTCCCTGTCTCAGTCTAGTCCCTGTCCCTGTCCCAGCCCAGTCCCTGTCCGTGTCCCAGCCCAGTCCCTGTCCCTGTCTCAGCCCCATTCCCTGTCCCTGTCTCAGTCTAGTCTAATATCAGTCTCTTAGCCCAAGCTTGTCTCGTCTGAAGTTCAGCCCATCCAAGTTCACGCTCCTTGTCTTAGTTAAGACCAGTTTCAGTCCAGCCTAATCTCAGCACCAGTCAAGACTCGTTTCATAAAGTCATGTATCCCAGCATCAGTCCGCTCTACTATCAGCCAGTAAAGTCTTCTCTCGTCCCGTGCAGGATTGGTCACAGCATGCAAGCTTTGGTGACACATGCATGCTTCATGTCCTATACTACTCCAATAATAGAATAATAATCAATTCCACATGTGGGCGAGTTTAATCAAAAGTGTTGATAGAATCCTCCACCTTTTGCATAAATCAATTTCATGACCCGTCCTGTGTAAATTATCTCGAATACAAATTGGAAACATTATTTTAGTGACGTTTTTATTGACATATTTTATTGTGGGGTGATTCGTAATACGTAGTTACCATGAACTCAATTATCTGTGGCCTCTGGAGTAGGTCACTCTGTTCCAACCAGAAGCGAGGATTGTGAATGCTAGGAAACCGTTCGCTGCTTACAACGATCTCGGCTCGAAGGGCAAGTGGACTGAGTCTTGGTGCTGATGCAGGAATGAAATCACTTCCCCTGGAGGTGCTTTCTGCAATGGAGTTTCCCACACCTCGTCTCCCGCCCTTCAGTAGAATAAATATATCAGCGCACAAAAAAAATCAGTAAGCTGTTTTCAAACAAAGCATCAGTCACTTTGTCCCAACTAGTAAGAAAAGCATCTATCAACTTTTTTACATTATTTGTTTCTCGATCTCATTGCACATAAACAAAACACTCTAATACAGACAAAACAAATTTCCACAACATGATCATGATAAATTCAGTAAGTATTCTTAAACTACAGGTAGAAGAAACCCAAAAATGTGGCCATTGCCTCTTGCATTCAGCAACAGAATCGTGGAAGGGACTGGTCGATTAAAGGCTAATTCTGCAGATCGCATGTTGATTGGTGAAGCTCATATGAAGTTTATAAAAACACAAAAAAATATGTATCTCTGTTTGAATTGGATGAAAAATATTTTGATATCTTCATGACATAAATGAAAACATTTTCACTCGAAATATTTATAATCACGATCGCGGCGACCGAATACCTACAGTACTGAGCATTGCAGTCTTGAAATCAATGTTGACGAAGAATTCTGCTCCGGTAACGCAAGAAAAGGACGAATCAAACCAGAAAAACTCAATAATTGCAATGGGGCAATACACTCAATATTTCACTCACCTAAAGGATAGCAATTACAGCGCACCTACGGCGAGGCAATGAACTAACTGTAGTAGGCAGGAGGTTGTCACGCATTGACAATGCACCACGCGTTGGGCCTCTATCTCAACACATCCGACCCGACACGTGTAGCCAATTTGATGTATCGACAGATCAAATGGACTCTCAGAATACAGAGAAAATTATTGTGACTAGTTATTACAATGTCAAGTACTTTAATTCATATCAGCGAAAATTATGAGTTCAACTGAAAATATTCGGTAAAACGAAATTGAATATTGAACAGATTGGAGACATAATCGACAGGGAAAAGATCCCTTTGTCTAAACGAATTATACTAGAAGTTTGAGCAAACGACGTGTCGCAGACGGAAAAAAAATTGTCAAGGTTTAAAACCGTGCTAAAAAAAAATCACATGCAAACATCGATGATATGGGCATCCTGCCCATCCGAATCAGAGTGGGTACAAGTTCAAAGATGAAATATCTTAACAATCGCCAAGCAATTTCCTGCGAAGCTCAGAAAATCCCATTCTCTGATCATTGATAAACGACGATCAACTTAATAACTATGACTTTCCCTGACTCTCAAAAGGCCTCGGTAAAGTCCCTCACAAGCGCCTTGTTAGTAATTTGCCCAACATCGGTATTCAAGGCGGGCCTAATAAGTGGATAAAATGTTGGCTTACGGACAAACAGCAGCGAGTTGTACTCAATGAAGATTCCTCCCCTTGGGATAATTTCACAAGCGGCGTACCACAGGAATCCGTGTTAGGTCCAGTTCTCTTCGCAATATTCATGAACCCTCTTGATAGAAAAGGGCTTTCAATCACTAGCAAATTGACAGACGATGCTATAAGAGGAGGAAAAGTGCAGACCGAACTTGAGAGTCAGCTGATACAATAAGACTTGAACAAAATTGTTGATTGGTCATTAAAGTGGCAAGTGAAATGTAATGTGGACAAATGCAAAGTTATGCACCTTAGTCCTGATAACCTTACGCACGAAAATTCAATGCCTCGAAAGAAACTGATTCCTGTCACCAAAGAGAAAGATTCATGTGTCATCATTAGTAGCAACTTGAAAAGCAGCAAGCAATGTAACGATGCTGCCCAAAAGAAAGGCAACAAAATGCTCGATATGATACCCCGCACATTATTGTACAAATACCAAACACAGTATTCTTAAGTTATGCAATGCATTTGTTAGACCGCATCTCGAGTATTCCGTTCAGTTCTGGTCTCCATATCTTAAAAAAGACGTTAGTAAATTAGAGAAAATTCAACGTAGGGCTACCAAACTAATCCCTGCACTGCGCAATAAATCGTACGAAGGTAGACTACGTGAACTATACCTTTATTCACTAGAGAAGCGTCGAGTCAGAGGTGACATGATCGTGGTGTGGAAAATTATGAACGGTAAGGAAAACGTCGACTGCGCGAGCCTTTTTACTCCAGATACGAGCGGAGTGACCAAGAATAATTGATACGAAATCGTAGGAAAGTGTTTCTCACTCGACATCATGCTTAATTTCTTCACGTATAGAGTTGTCGACGAATAGAACAAACTTCCAGCGAAGGTTGTAAGTAGCAATGCAATCGAAACGTTCAAGTCACAGCTCGACAAATTCTAAGTTAATCACCGTTTAATAGCAAACCTTTCCTTTCTTGATTTTTCTCCCTTGACGTTAACTTCGGAATTTATCCTCTTACTATCAAAAGGCCACCTAGTTTTGGTCAAAAGTCCTGCTGTGGTCTTCTTATATTTGTAAGCACTTGTAAACCTATTAACGATGCTGATTTGAGATATACAGGCCCAGTTTCATTCCTCAAAACAATGTTGACTGATGTCAATGTTGGACAATGTAGAGCAACGAGCAGTTACCATTGGCCGGTGCCATTATGACAGTGATAGTGCCAAGGCAGGCACTAAACAACACCGGAAGTAAAATGTGGTCTACGCAACACCGGAAGTTAAATGTGGTCTACACAACACCGGAAGTTATCTAAGTTAAATCTAAGTTAAATGTGGTCTACACAACACCGGAAGTTAAATGTGGTCTAAACAACACCGGAAGTTAAATGTGGTCTACACAACACCGGAAGTTAAATGTGGTCTGAACAACACCAGAAGTTAAATGTGGTCTAAACAACACCGGAAGTTATATGTGGTCTAAACAACACCGGAAGTTAAATGTGGTAGGCAACCAACTTATAAGAAAATTAAACTTTTGTACAACGGATATTAGGCTCCAGCTTTTTGAAGCGTACTGTTATCCTATGTACTGTAACTCATTATGGAGTAAATTTACCAGGGGTACTATGAGCAAACTGCGAGTAGCATACAATGACATATTCGGAAAGCTGGTGGGTGTCACAAGAAGAACGAGTGCTAGCCTAGTATTTGCAGAATACGATGTTGATTGCCTGAAAATACGAGCAAAAAAAGTTCATGCAGCCTCCAGGAACGAATTGAACACTCGAATAATCCCTTTCTGGAGGAAGTTTGTAACAGTGAGGGAGACGAACATTACCCACTTAAAGAAAGATGGGACAGAATACTGCTTGTGGAGGAAGATCCCGATGTTTATAGGAATAATATTGACTCCTAAAATGCATACCTAGGTTGTGGGTCCATTATATGCGGGCGGCTGTCAGGTTGAGATGCGACCCCGAGTGTGTTCAACATTGTTGTTTGTATACATATTCATGTGGGAAAGAGACATGAAAGGTATTTCAAGCACGCGTGTCTCAAACTTGATCTCTAAATTGTTGTCGTGTACCTAAATCTTGATCTGTCCTCATTTTTTTTAAACGATATTTTTGATGTATTGGTTGGAATGTGTTAGTTGAACTTGCTTTTTTTTTGTATCCATTATTGTACCATCGAGTGCCACAATAAAGATAATAATAATAATTATTATTATTATTATTTTAACCGTACTTGTGTTAGTGAGATGTACCTTTTTTTGACGCGCACCGGTCCAAATGCCGGGCACTATTTCTGAAACATGCCCCAGTCAAAAAATATTTAGCGACGACTCTTTTTTTTGTATCAATTATTGACAACTCAATGCAAACAGGAGTTGCACGCAATTTTGACTGTGAAACGATTACCAACGATTTTGTAGCTGTTATCCCTGGTCACTCGTTCGCATCCAGATCAAGAGGGCTCGTTCGGTCAACGTTTGCCTTACCCTTCATCATTTTTCACACTTCGAGTTTGTCATTTCTAACTCGAAAATTGTCAATCAAATCTAGGTTGAGTTCGCGTCTTACTTCGTGCTGTTTTCTGAGCAGCAATTGGATTAAGTTGGTTGCTCTCCCCCTTCTCTAATTGAAAAACGTATTTTCCAAGATATGGGAACCAGGATTGGGATGAGTATTCGAGATGAGGTCTAACAAATGCATCGTACAACTAACTAATATTGCGTCTGCTCTCAGTGCTCGTGTACGAAAATGATGAACACTTACAAATTAATACAGACACGACAAGATTATTTCTGTAGTGCATTGGGTGATGATTCCACCGCGCATTACACTACGCAAATAATTAGCTTATATCTTTATTAAATTGCAAGCGTTCGTAATTTTTCAGGTAATTTTCGCCCGATCATTTTTTGTATAATAGATACTGGAATCAGTTATGTCACCGCCCACTATCTATCTTCGAATGACGACTTGAAGAAGGTAGGTTTCACCTATGTGAAAACTGAGCACGGGCTCAGCGGATAAAGGAAGACATTACTGGTTCCACATCTGTGTCTACCTCGCACATACGTGGCAGGTATTTGTTTAATAAACACAACACCTTCTGGTTTCACACACTTCATACGTCAACGAAAGCGATGCTTGACAGTGATTGTTAGCTTCTTATCATCAGCCGGGTGATCAACGTTGTTTGTGATGGGCGTATTGTCTT
>SDVV010007331.1:0-17847 GCA_016164225.1 Gammarus roeselii
TGTTGTCGATGGTGCGGTAGTGCCGCTCCTGTCTTATAAAACCTGTAGATGCTGATGGAGTAGTGCGATTATCGTTTTATTGTAGACGGTGCAGTGCTACCGCCCCTGTCTCATAAAACCTGTAGATGCTGATGGAGTAGTGCGATTAATCGTTTTGTTGTCGATGGTGCGGTACTGCCGCCCCTGTCTTATAAAACCTGTAGATGCTGATGGAGTAGTACTATTAATCGTTTTGTAATCGATGGTGCGGACTGCCGCCCCAGTTTTTATCTGTTTGTCAATAGATTGACACCACTAAAATTAGTGTCACCCTGAGTGGAGAGCTCATGGAGGAAGTTCAGTGTTTTAAGTATCTGGGCTCCCATGTGGAGATAAATGAACTAGTGGAAGCTGAAGTGAAAGCGCGAGTGAAGGAGGGATGTAGAATGTTGGGTGCACTAAAGAGTGTAATGAGCTGTAGGAAGTTGGGGATGGAAGCAAAGCGAGGGCTGTATGAGGGTGTTGTTGTCCCAACTGTGCTTTACGGAGCTGAGGCTTGGGGGGGGGTGAGAGCAGAGGAGAGAAGAAGGTTGAATGTTTACGAGATGAAATGTTAGAGGAGCATGGCTGGAGTTACGCTGAGAGACCCGATCACCAACGACGTGGTTCGAATCAGAACAGGGATGGTTAAGAAGTTGGAGGACAGAGTGGATTCGCGTGTGCTGAGATGGTTAGGGCTCATATAGAGGATGGATGAAGGGAGATTGATGAAAATGGTGATGAATGCGGAGGCGAGTGGTCGCAGGCCTAGAGGAAGACCGAAGTTTGGGTGGATGGACGGTGTGAAGCAGGCGTTGGGAAGGTGAGACATGAATGTGGAGGCGGCGAGAGAGCGTGCAATGAACAGGTGTGAGTGGAGAATTGTTGTGAATGGTTGATTTTGACGCTGCTCTGATGTGCTTTCCCGCCCTTGGCATCCCGCTGTCGAGATGGTCGTGGGTGGGGGAAGCCCGGCCATTATGACGCGGCGGGGTACACCAGTGAAAACTGTCAGGCCCTGCTGCTGACGACGGATTCTCGGACTGCACTCGTGACCCCGAGTGTATGTTGAGGGGGTACCGGTCGGAACCTTCATCACAAAAGGGCTAAGTTGTGTGAGTGTGAGCGTATGAGGGTGTGAGGCGCGCATTGCCGTCGGCCACCCCCCTTTCTGGGGGATGCAGCCTAGTGTCTGTATCTGTTTCATTAGATTGCGGTGTTTCACTCAGAGTTAAAATTATGAAAAACCTTGTAGCTGTGGGTAAGTCCGGACTCAATTGTTGTGCGCGTTGTGTTATGTCTGAGTCATGCCCGTGTATTCCATTTTGTAATGGTTGCATGTACTGCATTTTTGGTGATGTCCCGCAGAATGAACATGAACGCACTCATTTGTTCCATATAACTGCCAAATTTTATGTTTGATAGTTTCTATACTAGATTTTTTATGTATTATGAATTTTAGTTTCACTCTCTAAACATCAAGAGACCAGAAGTTACTCGCTACTAAAGGACTTAACTATTTTATTTAATTTGTATTCACTTCCCTATTATCGAATCTCAAACTAACTCCATTTTCTCCTTCATTTACGAAGATCTCATTGCCGCCCCTACCTTCTCTACTAACATATATTTAACCTTCTCGACTTCCTTATCAAATAACGCATATCAAACTGCCTCCACTTTCTTATCAATTAACACATCTCTAACTGCTTCCACTTCCTTATCAATTAACGCATCTTTAACTGACTCCTCTTTGTTATCGATTAACGCATATCTAATTGCCTTCACTTCCTTCTCTATTACCGCTTATCTAATTGCCTCCACTTCCTTCTCTATTAACGCATATCTAATTGCCTCCACTTCCTTCTCTATTAACGCATATCTAATTGCCTCCACTTCTTTCTCTATTAACGCATATCTAATTGCCTCCACTTCCTTCTCTAATACCGCTTATCTAATTGCCTCCACTTCCTTCTCTATTAACGCATATCTTATTGCCCCTTCTTCCTTCCCCAATAACGCATCTCTAACTGTCTTTACTTCTTCCTCATATACGAAGCTCTAATTGATTCCTCCTGAATCGGTAATGCAATCAGGGCCTTGACTCGTCGTGATTCCCACTGATTAATCCGTCGTCTGCAATCAGCGGCAATCAAGGCGATAGCAAGACAAATGCGCATCATCAACAGGACGTAATTGAACTTAAAATGTATTCCGGCTCAACATTTCCATTAGCACTGCATTTGAATTTGAAAATAATTAATCACGAAAAATTGCTCCATAAAGAAAAATCGTCATTATTAGTTACAAGTTTTGTCATTCATTTCTCAAGTGACGCGAATTAACGCGGCGCTTCTCTCGAGGGAAATGTTGTTTAGATCAAATTCATTTCAACTTGTTTTGGTGCGCATATGCAACGTTGTATTTACAACATTTACAGAAATCTCCACTAGTGAACTCGTCAAAGACCGCATTATTTAGTTCATTTCACATTACGATTGAGAATCACTCACAGGGCTCAGAGAATGCTGCTTTGAGAGGCTGGAACAGCATAAAAATGAATAAGATTTGGAATAGTTGTGAAGTCTTTGAAGGATACCTCCTCGAACACAAGTGAGCTCGAGCTATTTCAGAGGGGGTATTTTCGTTTCATTGGAGAACAGAGGGTTCAGCTCAGTGACATTTGTACACAGATTGATTTAGGCAGAACCGCTTGCTGTTATATTGAAAATCAACTCCATTAAGAAGTATTCTATGTCTGAGAATTTGGATCATTTGATCACCAAAACATTCATTTCCACGCTAGTTAAATCACGATAACTTATGTATTATTACAAATTTCGGAGAAAGCAGACACGCTGCAGTCAAATAATTTGTACAAGTGTTTACAAATGTTTACAAGTGTGGGAAGACAACGACAGGCCTATTGGCCCACACTAGGTTGCCTTTTGATAGCAAGAGGGTTAGTTCTGGAGTAGAACGTCTAAGAGGCCTGTTGGTCCAAACTTGGTTGCCCTTTGATAGCAAGAGAATTAGTTCTGAAGTAGAACGTCAAAGAGAGCTTCGTTTGCCATTTCTGTTTTTTATAACATCAGAAAAGGGAACGGTTTAGCTATTTATCGGCAATTTATATAGAATTTATCGAGCAGCGACTTGAACGTTTCGATTGTATTACTGTTTACAACCTCGGCTGGAAGTTTGTTCCATTTTTCGACAACTCAATTCGTGAAAAAAGTGCGCGTGATTTCGAGTGAGAAACGTTTCCCAACGATTTTGTATCCATTGCTCCTAGTCACTCCGTTTGTATCTAGAGTGAAAAGGCTCGCTAGGTCGACTTTTTCCTTACCCTTCATAACCTTCCACACTTCTATCATGTCGCCTCTGACTCGACGTTTCTCTAGCGAATAAAGATTGAGTTCACGAAGCCTGTCTTCGTTCAATTTATTCCGCAGCGAGGGGATGAGTTTGTAAGCTCTACGTTGAACCTTCTTAGGTTTAATAATTTTTCTCTAAGGAATGGAGACCAGTATTGAACGGCATACTCGAGATGCGGTCTGACAAATGCGTTAAATAACTTGAGCATACTGTGTTGGTTTTTGTACGAGATAGTGCCGGATATCATACCTATCTTTTTGTTACATTTCTTCTCAGCATCGTTACATTGCTTGCTGCATTTTAAGTCGTTAATAATGATGACACCCAAACCTCTCTCGTTGGTGACGGGAAATCAGTTTCTTTCTAGACATTGAATATTCGTTTTTGGGGTTATGAGGACCTATGTGCATAACTTTGCATTTGTCTACACTAAATTTCATTTGCCACTTTTCTGACCAATCAACAATTTTGTTCAAGTCTAGTTGGATCTGCTGACACTCTAGTTCAGTTTGCACTTTTCTTCCGATCTTAGTATCGTCTGCAAACTTGCTAATGTTTGAGAGTACGTTGCTATCGAGATCGTTAATGAATTTTATAATGAGAACTGGCCCTAACACAGATCCTTGAGGCACGCCGATTGTAACATTACCCAGGCGGGAGGAAGCTCCGTTAAGTGCAACTCGCTGCCGTTTGTGAGTAAGACAGCATTTTATCCTTCGAATACCGATGCTATGCAATATACTAATTAGGCGCTTCTGGGGAACTTTATCAAAGGCCTTTTGAAAGTCAAGGTGAATGATATCAATTGGAGATTTTGTGTCGCGGATTTCGATTATATTTCTGAGAAAGAGTGGCAGATTCGCAAGACAGGAACGGTTGTGTCTGAAGCCATACTTGGAGTCGCCAATGAATTTGTTTGATTCTAAAAAATCTGTAATTTTCTCCGTTATCAAACTTTCCATCAACTTGCCAATGACTAAGGTGAAACTAATTGGACGGTAGTTGCCGTGACATTTTTTGCACCTTATCTTAAAATTGGGGTAACATTGGCCTCTTCCCATTTTCAGGGGCAGGTGCCATTTGTGAGAGATTGGGTGAAAATGTTTGATAAATGTTCGGCAATTTAGTTTCTAGTCTCTTCTAAAATTCTGGCATGAATTTTTTCTGGACCTAGAAATTTGGTGACTTTCAATTTATCTATATACCTAATAACTTCGACGGGGGAAAAGTTCACTGTGGTGAGGGCTTCAATTCGTTTTGCCAGCTATGATATCCCCAGGATTAGGAATCTCCTGATTCTCTTCTGTATATACAGAACAAAAGTATTCAGTGAGTAGAACACGCATTTTGATGTAGTCATTTTCTAGCTCACCAACATCGTTCTTGAGAGGACCTATTACAGATTTTGATTTTTTTTTGCTCGGAATATAACTGAAAAGTTGTTTAGGATTAGTTTCTGTCATTGGCAGCAATTTCATTTTCGTAATCTTTCATTTTACGTTTCAGGACCCTCTTTAGATCTCGTCTGATTATTTTGTATTCATTTTTTGCTACGTCATGTGGATGTCTCTGCTCTATCGAATCCTTTGCTTTCTTTCGTGAATGAAGGCGCTGCAATTCTTCTTTCCAGTACTTGGGCTGATAGACTGCTGTTCGCCTGTTTTTGCACGGGATATGCTCATGCTCGATATTTTTAAGTGCAGTCAAGAAATAGTCAAGCGATTGATTGACATCTTGTCCGAGGGTTATATTTGCTGAATCCATTGACTCACTTAAGCAATCGAAATTTGCTAATCTAAAGTTAGTTATTTTTCGCAGTTTGTTGATGTTTTCAACTCGAGCTCTATCAAAAAACGGATACAGCTGTGGTCACTAGTTCCGAGTGGTTCGCCTACTTCGACGTTAGTGACATGAGAGTCGCTTGCACTAAATAGGAGATCAAGAATGTTGTTACCTCTTGTAGGTGTCTTCACCATTTGGGTCATGAACTTATCGCCAGCAAAATCAATCAGACGTTGGCTGGTGGCAGTGTATTCATCTGATTCACTATCAATGTCGGAGACATTGAAGTCGTCAAGCACAATACTGTGTTGTGTTGTGACAACATCGACAAGAGTGTTGTAAAGATCGACATCATCTGCAACCCTGCTTCTAGGGGGGCGATAGACGCGAGTGATTTGACATTTTATATGTTTACCGACTACTCGGATTGATACTATGTCGTGCCTGTTGTTTGGAATGATGATTTCTAATATTTGCAGTGTTTTTCACATGAAACAGCATTCCTCCGCCCTCTCGACCTTGTCTATCTTTGTGAAATAGTGAGTAACCGGGAAGAGTAATTTCGCCTAAATATGCCTGGTGCTCAATTTCATCCACGATTCTGTGACTGCTATTATGTCGATACTTTCATTCAATGCAAGGATGCCTAATTCTTCGATTTTGTATCTGAGACTTCTAGCGTTCACGTAGTAGCTTTTGAAAGTACCGTTAGTCACATTGACTTGCTTTGCTTTACTCATTTTGCTTCTACTCTGAGGTATTGTGTCGGAGCCAAGACTTTCGTTTTCGTTTACACGGGTTGTACAAGCGGAGATGCGACTACGACCTCTAATTCGGACTGGATCGATGACAGAAACTTTTTTGTTAGGACCTTGGGTGGTGTTTTGATGGGCACTTGTATTTGTTGTGTATCTCGTTTTGAAACCGGCGGAGGTCGCTGTGTCATTTCGTCGGGCACTGCTGGCGGAGTTGTTGGTATGATATCGTTTACGTTTTTCGACTTATTTTCGTTGAAAAGTCCAGCACCGATGTTTTTAAGGATGTTTTCGATGTTATCAAGTCCATACGTGTTGATGCGAGTCTTGTTGGTAATTCTATTAAAGTTATAGTACTTTGGATCGATTATCGTATCCCAATGATCCGAGAAAGAGATTTTCTGGGCTTTGCAGGAAGTTGCTAGGCGATTAATAAGTAAAATCATCTTGCTTCACTTGTATCTACTTTGGTTCCGATGGGGCAGGATGCCAGTGACATGGAGGTTCGCGTGTGAAGGTTTGATGTTGTTTAGCATAGCTCTAAACATTTTCCATGTCGATTCCGTCAGCGACACGTCTTTAGCTCCGACTTGTATTATAATTCGCTTAGATGAATGTATCCATCCCTTTGCGATAATGCCTTCGACCTTATCAATTTCCAAATCAGCTTTGCCGAGTATTTGCAGTTGAATTCTCCCTTATCGCTGATTTTATTTGAAGGAGGCGACATTGTAATGATGTAGGTTACTAAGACATAACAGTAATATTATGTGACAGTCTAAACAGTGAAACTATGCAAGAAAACTGATCTACTTCCTGTCCGTCATTCGTTCATGAACCACAAGTAAAATATTCTGCATAGACCACTTCATCTGTCTTGCGCTCCTTCATCTCAGTAACCCTCCGCCAACTCCCTTGCGCTCATCATTCTCACTTGCGCTCCTCCAACTCCCTTGCGCTCCTTCGTCTAACTTCCCAGTTAGCATTTATCGACGTATTTTCCCGGAATCTAGGCGCTGCCCTAATGTGTAGTGTGCTAACTAAATAGGCTTTTCAATAATATTCCCACCGAAACAGTAATGTAGTTTACACACTTTTAGGCCGTGCTCAGATTCTTGTGAAAATACGTCGATAAATGCGGATTGGGTTGCGCTCTTTCATTTCACTTACGCTCCTCTATCTAATATGCGCTTGTTCATCTAATTTGTTTTCCTTCTTCAAACTTGCGCTCACTTGATCTAACATGTTCCCCTACACTTGAATTGGGCTCCTTCATCTAACTTGTGGTCTTTCATCTATCACTTGCGCTCCTTCATCAAACTTGCGCTCCTTCATCTAACTTGTGGTCTTTCATCTATCACTTGCGCTCCTTCATCAAACTTGCGCTCCTTCATCTAACTTGTGGTCTTTCATCTATCACTTGCGCTCCTTCATCAAACTTGCGCTCCTTCATCTAACTTGTGGTCTTTCATCTATCACTTGCGCTCCTTCATCAAACTTGCGCTCCTTCATCTAACTTGTGGTCTTTCATCTATCACTTGCGCTCCTTCATCAAACTTGCGCTCCTTCATCTAACTTGTGGTCTTTCATCTATCACTTGCGCTCCTTCATCAAACTTGCGCTCCTTCATCTAACTTGTGGTCTTTCATCTATCACTTGCGCTCCTTCATCAAACTTGCGCTCCTTCATCTAACTTGTGGTCTTTCATCTATCACTTGCGCTCCTTCATCAAACTTGCGCTCCTTCATCTAACTTCTGGTCTTTCATCTATCACATGCGCTCCTTCATCAAACTTGCGCTCCTTCATCTGACTTGGGCTCCTATATCTAACTTGCTCTTCTGTAATAAAAAAAATATAAGAACGAGTGAATAATATAGTGATTGTGATACAAAAGGAGAGATAAGGGCGAATCAAGGGAACAGGAAAGACAAAAAGGTTTAATATAGAACTGTTTGATTGGATAATGAATGCTGTAGGAGGCACAACAAATACATTTAAGAAACTGAATAAACACAGAAACGGAAGAGATTCATCGAGTTTAGTACAACAAACCAAAATTTACCTGTCTTCCCACGCAAATTGCTGCAGTTAAAATCAATCGCCAGTAAGTGTAACCGTTACAACGCAAATAAAACGGGTGCATCACTGCGTAGGTATTCAAACACTTGAACAAGCTAAGCCATTGATTGACACTTTTGACAATTGACGATAAGCAGTCCAAAACCCACAGGTTTACACTTAAGTCACGCGACCGCGTATGTAATGTAAGAACGTGGTACAAAAACTGAGTCCCCCTGCTCAAACGCTGGTTGACCAAAGCCAATGCCGGGCCGGCTTGTAGCCCTGACTTTGGATGTGGTATCACCGTCTCTTCCGCTGTGGTGTCACGACTATCTCTCGTGGCCGTGCTTTTCAGTGACGGCCAGGCCGTCACTCAGGTTCATCAGCAAGACAAACCTAGGCCGGTGTCGGCCCGTCTCGAAAAACAAAAGCCCACCCTAGTATCCGAAAAAGTAAACCCTAAGTTATTGGGCACAGGAAAATATTTAGCCGCCTACGGACACACAAAGCCAGTCCCAGTATCATCACACATCCAAACCTAAAACATCACGAGTGAACAACCTACCTCCTTCCGTTGGCTCTTCGACTCTCCTAAGGACTGAAGCCTGGTTCTCTCACCCTGTCTGGCACTGTTCTGCTATACATGCTACCTTTCCAGTGCCTGCCCCTAGCTCCTTGTCGCCCCTCGGCTTCAAATTTACCAATGGCAAGACGCCGTGGCCGACTGGTTGACTGGTTAGCGTATCCGACTGCAGTGTCAGCCTCTGGTGCTGCATGTCGCGAGTTCGAGCCTCGGCAGGAACACGGCGGTCTTGTGGCGGGGAGATTCGGCTCCTCCCCCCTCTGTGTCTGCCTAACTTAGCCACCCCCCTAACTAGGGGGAAACGGCTGTATGTCTATACATGTCTATGTCTATACAAGACGCTGGTACCCTCGACGCCACACCCTCATTGACATAGGACGTCTGACGTCACTTCCAGCACACCCTTCATAGCAACCAGTAACAGCGACAAGAACAACGGCAATAACCCTTCTCAGCAACGAGTAACAGAGACAAAAATTACGATAACAACTATGAATTACATAACACTTGTTAGTCTGACTTGCGCTGTTTCGTCTAACAGGCGCTCTTTGATCTAACTTCGGCTCCTTCATCTAACTGCCTCTAAGCACCAGGTCTTCTTCCTCAGCCTGCCTCTAGACACCAGGAAAGTCTGCCTGTAAACACCACCGCAATTTGTCGTGTGCTTTCCCGTCCTTCAGCAGGAAGAAAAAAAAACAGTGTCGAAAGGAAATTACCAAGGGAAAATTCTGTTGATATAAAGTGCTGTATAGTGTTTTCCCATTGACAATATTGTTATTAGTAGCAGTGTTACTCAGGTTGATATTGTCACTGTTTTAATGCTGTTAGAATTGATCACAGGGTTGACATGATTAGATGTATAAATTTTGTATTTATTACAGACCTCAGTGAAGAAATTACTGAGTACTTAGTGGAAAATTAAGCAAGTCCAGTTATAATACCACGAGAGCTACTATTTGATTTAAATTATACCAATTAAAAAAATAGTGTCGTTATATACAATTCAATTCATACCATCAACATGAAAAGAACGTATACAAATAGTAGCAGCAGCCTGGCCAGTGTATTTGGAGCAGTTGACTTTAGCGAAACACATACAAACTTCCTGGACAGATTACAAGCGGCAAGTCAACGGCAGAACAAACTTTTCTCCTCGCCTCCCCGCTCACACTCACCCCTCTAATCCCTGCCGTCCCGGCAAGCTACGTCTGTGGACAGCACCACGAACGGTCACGACACGAAAATGCGTTGAACCTTCTTATGTCTTACCTGCAACAAGATGTAATCTGAGGTACATTTTATTGGTGATCCGGATACGAACAGGAACAAAAAAAATATCCATTGTTTCGCCAAGATTGCAGCATAGACAAAATTGACGCATTACGAATGTCATAGCAGATACCGAACATAATGGGAGGACATTTGGGAAAGCTCAGTCAATATGTGCTTGCACTTACTGCTGGTAGGTATATCAACCAGGCTCACCCACATTCTACAGTGATTTCTCCCCTACGCCCATCGCTTCCTTTCCCATTGAATACCCTCAAAGTTACCCTCAAAGTCCCCTCCCCCACTTCTTTTACTGCTCGCTGCCAACGCCTTCATTTTTTTAGTAAATATCCCCCGAGCAGCCCCCAGTCAACCGCTGACACCTCCATCTCTTCACCACGCGGAGTAGCGTATGGCGCTGAGAGGCAGGCAGGTAGTATTAGGCCTGGAGTGACTCCAAGGCTCAGAGTGCCAGGCAATGGCAGCTGACAAATGAAGGTCAACAGAGAGGTGGCTGGGTTCGGGCATATAATAGAACCAGCAGAGGAGAGATACTGCGACATATGGGGGAAGGGGAGGGATGCCCTCCAAATCAAGAACTCATTTGATCCAATCAAGCAGGAAAAAATCAATTCGGTGTGCTTTCTGGTTGGTGATAGTACAGCGAAGGTGAACAGGAAAGGGCTGGGTCGTCATGGTCTCACAGTGTAAACTCTCACCAACCAATTTAAAAAAAAACGCATCACAAAATTGACGACCTCATTATCGCTCTCGTGGGTCTAATAGAACCTGCAAGTTAACACGACTCACTAACTATTTGTTCAGAACCGCTTCTGGAGGTAAAAAACATAATGGTATCATTACCAGCATTTTGCCATGGATGGACATTACAGATAGAATTCATCACTAGATTAAGTACATCAATTGTGCTGTGGAAAAGATAGCCAAAGGAGAAGGACTATGCTATGTTAATACAGAACCTATTT
The DNA here is from genome assembly GCA_016164225.1 of Gammarus roeselii. Classification (NCBI taxonomy): domain Eukaryota; kingdom Metazoa; phylum Arthropoda; class Malacostraca; order Amphipoda; family Gammaridae; genus Gammarus; species Gammarus roeselii. The sequence goes on from SDVV010007331.1 coordinate 10,831, forward strand.
TTGAAGGAAGACCTGAACTATTCCTATGTGATAGAAGGCATTTCAGTGCGTGCGGCAAAACGCTGTTCAGCATCCTTCTGAGTAATGTTGTAGGAAAAGATCACAACAAGAGACAGTCCGCGATGAGCACAGGAAGAGGACCGGGAAACGACGTCGCTCAAGAAACGAACGGAAGCACCTAACACGGGACCAAAACAAGCGAAACAAGGAGCATGAATAAGTGCAGCTACCGAAGCAAACCCTTGACAAAAGACCTTGGTCAGTTAGCCGAGGCATTCATGTTAGTGAATCGAGGAACCCTCGGCGTAACACAACATATGACATGTCAACCAAAGCAGGTATGAAAGGAAAAATACAAGTTTTTCCAGGAAATGTGCAGTCAATAATGTCCAAGATGGATCTTCGAGCTATAGCGAAAGTGACATTGTTGGATTCACAGGTGGAAAACCCAAAATTCACAGGTGGAAACTAGCCTCCAAAGACTAAGGACCTTCATTGTAGGTTTGCCTTCTCCATGCAAGAGAAGTAAATGGTCGATGCTTTATGTCAAAGTAACGCTTCGTCCAATACTTCGTTGGGCAATAGCGAGAAAAAACTTATGAGGTAATCCAGGTTAACATTATGCCTGCCCTCTGAAGGGGTTTACTGAAATTGCACTAGTACACCGAAATCTAAGAATATCAGTAAAGGAAGACGTCCTCATTGACGAATTGGACAGTATTATTTCCGCCTCGCATGAGAGTATCTTGATATGGACTTCAATCTACCTGACATCAATTGGACAACACTGGAAGCTGAACTTCGTGGGGGCAGGTTAATTCGACTCGTCAATAATAACAACCTAAAACAGTACGTGGAAAAACCAACCAGCGGGCCTAACATCTTGGACCTTATTTTATCGACTACAGAACAATTAACAGAACTGGTAACAGTTCTAAGAAGAAATAAGTGATCACGATACTATTGAATTCCACATAATGGCAAATCGAACCATACGTGAATCAGCAAGGTATAAATACAATTTCTAAAGGACGAGTTTTGACAGTTTGACGGAAGAAATTACAAACATAGACTTCGGGTACCAATTCGATGGCAGAACCGCTGATAAATGCTTTGCGTATCTTAGAGATAGGCGCTGGGCTAGTTGTACTGCAAATTCAATATTGGAATCTTGCTAGAATGAGCTTTTCATCCCGCCTCAGGCCTCCAACTACTACTGCTAACTTGCGCTCCTACATCAAACTTGCTCTCCTTCATCTAACATGCGCTTCTTTGTCTAACTTGAGCTCCTTCATTCATTTTGCACTGTTTTTATCTAACTTGAGCTCCTTCGTTTAACTTACCTATCTTGATCTAACTTGCACTGGTCGATCTAACGTACTATTCTTCATCAAACATGCGCCCCTTCATCTAACTTGCCCCTTCATTTACCTTGAGCTCCGACAGCTAACTTGCGTTTCTTCATCTAACTTGCAGTCCTTTATAAAACATGCGCCTATTCATCTAACTTGTGCTCCTTCATCTAAAATTCGCTTGTTCATTTAACTTGCGCTCCTTCTTCTAACCTGCACACTTTCATCAAAATTGCACCCTTTCATCTAGATTGCGCTCTTCCATGTAACCTGCGCTCCTCCGTCTTACTTGCACTCCTTCATCTAAATTGTGCGCCTTCGTCTAACTTTCGCTCGTTCATCAAACTTGCCTCCCTCCGTCTAATATGCGAAGAAATTTTATCATAACGTTTTCTTGACGTTCCTTCAATGTTCTCATTTGGGGAATTGATTATCCTGCTTGTTTGATATAAATAATCATTGATTTGTTGAGTGATGAGCCGCCATCATTTGATCTTAACTATGACTGTATTCCACCGCATCCTAAGTTCTATGTAGAGTGCATGTAATGGTATCCGTGCTAGACGGCGACCAAGAGGCTCTGTGTTTCGTCCCACTGGGAGTCGTGAACATTTTCTATTATGTCAGCAGCTTACCACATAGAGTGGGAAGGTGGCATACTATAAAAAAAACGCCAGAAGGCGCCGCAGCCAACGGTAAGTTGTTTAAACGTGTATATGTATGTGTGTAATCGACACAGGCTTGTTTGATATTAGACATCAAAAGACATGCAATGACTGTCTAGCTCTCCCGTTCACGTGAACATACCTGTATGATCTTCTGTAGGGAATAAACTCCTACATACCTCACCAAAGAAAAAAAATGTGTAAATTGTTCTGGACTATTTTAATCCAGCATGTGACGTAGAACTTCGGGAGCATAGAATGTTATGAAGAAGCGATCTCTTGACCCCTTCTCTCCTTCCCTTCTGGACTGCCAATTGAGGGTTCCCGCCATTTGCTGCCCTAGATGTTTGCCTCTGTTGTATAGAGTATAGGCAAAGGTATTTCCCTTTATTTGGGAGTAAATCGTTCAAAGGTTATTACAGCATTGAAACAAGTATCATGATTGGTATGGTAAGGTAATGTTTTTAATTGAGGTAAATATGCCTATGTACTAGTTATTGAAATTGAACTAAATCGCTCTTTGTAGGAACTGGGGAATAAGCAGGCATCTGATCCGGAGAAGACTCGTCCCGGCAGAAGCGGTTGACGCCCTGTGACAGGGTCAGAGTGTATCCAAATTCAGTGCAGTGCGGAGGTGATAACATTTAGCTTGTCCCCAGAACAAAATAATGAAGAAAGAGTATTGGAAACAAATATCACACGGGACTAGGGTTTGACTAGATAGATTAGACCTTTATTTACGAAAGGTGGACAGTTACCAACCCCATCATGGAAAGAGACGCAGAATTTAACATAGTGTCTAGTTCGTAGTACAGTATGACAGTGTATCGACGATAAAAATTATTCCGTATCATACGACGAGGTACCAAAAACCAAGTAAGTTATACATGGTAAAAGAGTGGTTTTCCTTGTGAGAGAAATATGTACAACCACTTAACTTGTAATATGGACAAATTTTTGTGATATAGATATTGTTTGCTTACATAGCGGTTGCCGCATAGCAGCCCCGGATAGCCTTTTTTTACCCACGGCGTTTATGGGATGGCTTTACACCATTAAGGAGACCGGCCAGAATGACTCACTCGAGGTCAGGTAGGCGCGAACCTACAACCTCCAGCCCCCAATGGACGTCTGTTGTGAGGAGATCACGCTACCCACTCGGTCACCGTGTAAGTGTTAGGGATGTAAAATCTTTGTAGAGTTTCAGCGGAAAAAGATTTTCTACACCGTCAAGCCGGTGAACCTTTCGCTTGTGGAACAACACAGAATGCATCACCAGGTGCCAGTCAGGGAACACATACTACATTAGAAATTCCTGCTTTTGTTTTATCTTCTACATCTCGTATTGACTGATTGAAGGAATGTTGTTCCGTCTTACCTTGCCTATCTTGGTGTGTAGCGCTGCCTTCCAGCGTAAAGGTGCACTAGATTTCGCGCCATCGAAATTCGGTTCCCGATTTATATCAGCGGAATCGGGTCCATTTAATAACAAGCAATTATTTAAAGCTTAATATAGATAGTTTTTTCTGGAGCGTATTAATACTAACCAACTGGAGAAATGCGCACGAATGACTAGCGTTTTGAAGAAGATCATGTTGCCATTCTGCGTGTATGAACACGCTCCTATATTAATACTACTCAACGCCGAGCTGGTCTACTCTCATCGGAACAGGTGATTGTTGCTAAATAATAGTTTGGCTTCCTAACAATATATCATTTTTTATCATTCATGTGATGGTTGAGTTACTTGGGTCAGTGGTCAAATTGAGCTGTTGACCTTGAACGCGGCAAAGTGGCAATTTGAATGAATTCTTTTTACTCTGAAACTGATGTCTTTAGAAAATAAATTTTAATCTTTTTTTATACCGATCACTTTTGGAAAAGTAATAACGGATTGTTTAACAGTAATTCTGGTCTAGCAAACGAAGCGGTGAAAGATTCAAAGTCTAGTGCACCTTTAAAGACAATGTATTGACCAGAAGCAGCACCTGTTAATTTACCCGAGATTCAAAACAAATGCGACTCATTCATGAAGTTATTAGCTGGGCACAAAATGCGCGCCACAAAGACGGAACAATAAATGCATCAGTATTTACGAAACAGTAAACATTTTGCAAAGTAAAAATATTTGAAAGCAATCAAATGAAGTGAACGAACAATTACAATCATTAAATAATAATTCTACGGAAGTTTACTTGAAATTCCCAACTTAACATCACGTAGCTGTTATATAAACAAAAATAAATCATATTTACATCAAACTTTTAACCAGCGACATCATCACGAACAAGAAAAATACTACACTCAAATTACAAGCAACATACTGTATATCAGTCATGAAACCATGATTGTGATTAACAAATTGTTTCACCATATGAATCTATCAGTCGGCTGCATTTATTTTTCTTCGTCCGTGAACTCTGTTACAGAATTGTCATTAATCTGGTGCAAGGTATAATAACAAAATAGCGTTGATATCGCTAGGAAGCTGGCTAGGAAAATAACACTAAGCAAGAGTGTATGTACATTAACAGCAACCCGGTGCAGAAACTGCCGTCTAGCCAGAGACGGTCAAGTCCGAGTTACTGAGGTTGTCCAGCCGGCGTGATCACAGAATCTCGCCTTCACGATGACGCGTCTTCTAACACCTACGTTGATGAGTGTTGTGGTACTTCTTCAGTGCTCGATAGATGGCGCCCAGGGGCAAAGGATCCGGCCTGGAGAGGGCTACCAGAGCATGCTTCAGCAGATGGGTGAGTAGCGTGCTGTAGCAAATGGTTGAGTAGAGTTAGGAGGTATAGTTACCTCCATGAGTAGTGTGCTGTAGCAGATGGGTCATTATCGTGCTGCTTTATCTCGTACATAGCTGAGACGGTATTGCTATGTTGTACAATGCGTTCGTTACACGGTTTCCTCGAGTACTAAGTTCATATCTGGTCTCCATGTGTGTTTTATAAAAAAAAAACTTATTATACTAGAGAAAGTTCAACGTAGAGCTACCCAACATATCCACTCTCTGCGCAATAAATTGTACGGAGACAAACTCAGTGAACTTAACCTCTATCCGCTGGAGAACGGTCGTGTTAGATGTGACACGATCGAGATGTGGAGATATTGAAGGGTGAAGAAGATATCGGCCGATCAAGCCGTCATACACGAGATGCTAATGGAGAATTCAACCAAAAATTATGATTATAAATTCGTTAATAAGCGCTTCACTTTCGACAAAACGCGTAATCGCTTCACCAAGAGAAGTTGCAACCAGAGAAAGAATCGATACGTTCAAGTCACAACTTAACAAATTCTACCAAAATCGGCGTTAGTTAGCCTTCAGATGAAGCACAATTCAGAAAAGTGCCCACATTCATGCAGTACGTTTTATTAAAAAAATGACGTTCGGCATTGACGCCAGCCTATCATAATAGTGCCCGGCATCGGTGCCTACTCATTGCAAAACGATGTCCAGCATTGATTCCGGTCACCATTAATTGGTTTAACGGAATGAAACAGCGACATCTCAAATTAACATCGTGCTTTGTTGGCTTTCTCTTCAGGTGCTAATTTGAGTTGTTTCAGGTATCATCGTGATATGCTATTTCTTACTACAACCTTTCCCATTCATGATCATTTACAACAGAAATCACAGAGATACATGCTACTCTCACAGACGTTCTATGAGAGAAATAATCTGTATACCGTCAAACGGTAACCTCGTTTGGGCCATAAGGCCTCTTGTTGCGTTCTAAAACTTGTAACACTCTTTACCTCTGCCCCGCACCCCGCAACTGAACTATTTCTGTGGAGAATATATCCCACATGCCTAGCACGGAGAAGAAGTTAATGTATATATGCATATGTGTATGAGTATGTACTTATGTATGTATACATATATATGTGTATATGTATGTTTATGCATGTAGATAGTTTGTGGACCATCTTGCTTTCAGCGTGGGTGAGCGTTTCTTGTGCTTGAGATTGGGGAGGAATGCAGGGTCTACCGCCCTCCCTTCCCCCTCTCCTTCCTCAACTGCCTGAAAGGTTCCATTACTCGCTTTTTGTAAGATTAATTCTCTATCGTTTATAGAGCAATTCTTTAAAAACCAAGTAGCCCCTGTTGTGGGCGTAAGTCATCCTAAGGTATACATATGACATTGAAATAGGTCATTTGTATGGTAATGGTAATTATGGTAATGTTGTAGTTTAGTTCTTTGAATGAGAGTAAACCTGTGTTGCGATGTCCATATGTGTGTGTCCCCAACCGGCGTGCGTGTAAGATGATCGCCCCTTGTGAAGGAGGGCTGAAGGTTTAGTTTTCGTCTCACTATGGCCGAGTTCGTACGTGCTGTGTGCCTCCGGGCAACCGCAATGGATACTATCATCAGACTAAACTGACTAGTTGTAATGTAGGTCTTACTTTAGCTGTAGAAAGTTCACTAACCCTGCAAGTTTTAGAAATGACGCAGATTGTAGCATAATAATAGATCAGTAGCACTTAATGACCGAAAATAACGACAGTGTATGTTAAGAAGGAGAGTCCACGTGAAGTGGCCATCAATCGATGTAGGTAGAAAATTCCCGCCAAATCCAAGTAAGTTCCCATTGTAAGTGATGTGTTGGTTACATGCCCGATTGTTTAAAAATGAAAAGAAAAATCCAGTGTCAATCCCCATTAAAAGTGTATTCTAATGAAATTAAGTGTGTATAGCTGCGGGAAAGGAAATAATTCCCACAGCGTTGAGTGTGACGGGGCATTGAGTGTGACGGGACATTGAGTGTGACGGGGCGTTGAGTGTGACGGGGCGTTGAGTATGACGGGGCATTGAGTGTGACGGGGCGTTGAGTGTGACGGGGCATTGAGTGTGACGGGGCGTTGAGTGTGACAGGGCGTTGAGTGTGACGGGGCGTTGAGTGTGACGGGGCATTGAGTGTGTTGGGGCGTTGAGTGTGACGGGGCGTTGAGTGTGACGGGGCGTTGAGTGTGACGGGGCGTTAAGTGTGAC
>SDVV010007332.1:0-17847 GCA_016164225.1 Gammarus roeselii
GTCGGTGATCAAACTTCCTCTGCTTATTTTTCTTGAAATGAATGGTCTAATGCAATGCTTGCATCTGTCTCCACATATTAAAAAGTGGAGAGTAGAGGATGTCCTCCAACATGTCCATCGGTTGGTCCTTACTCTTCAACCCTAGTGTTAAGTTAATATTAAATTCACCCAGGTAGCAAATGTTGTCTTCAGAACAGCTCACGCTGACGAAGACTTGGTACGTATCATCTGTGTATTCTGATATTTCTGTTATTCTGTCAACATGTCATTTTACCTAAATAAATTTTAAATCCTTAAATCCTTAAATCCTTAGATACTGAGGAGTATATTGCAAACTAAAGAGGAGGTAATGAGTTACTCAAGTAAATACTGAACAGTATATTGCAAACGAAATAGGTCTTCAGGAGTTATTCAAATAGATACTGAGCAGTAACTTGCAAACTAAAGAGGAGATAAGGAGTTACTTAGTAGATACTGTACAGTATATTGTCAACTAAACAGGAGGTCAGGAGTTACTCAAATAGATACTGAGCAGTATATTGTTCGCTAAGGAGAAGGTAAGGAGTTACTAAAGTAGATACTGAGCCGTATATTTTAACTTAAGAGGAGGTCAGGAGTTGCTCAAGTAGATACTGAGTAGCGTATTGCAAACTGAAGAGAAGCTCAGGAGTTATTCCGATAGATACTCAGCAGTATTTTGCAAACGAAAGAGAAGCTCAGGAGTTACCCAAGTAGATACGGAGCAATATATTGCAAATTAAAGAGAAGGTCAGGAGTTACTCAAGTAGATAGTTAACAGTATATTGCAAATTAAAGAGGAGGTCAGTGGTTATTCAAGTTAATACTGAGCAGTATATTGCAAACTAAAAAGGAGCTTAGGAGTTACTCAAGTAGATACTGAGCAGTATATTGCCAACTGAATAGGATATCAGAAGTTACTTAGGTAGATACTGAGCACTATATTGCCAACTAAAGAGGTCAGGAGCTACTCAAGTATATACTGAGCAGTATATTGCAAACTAAAAAGAGGATGTCAGAAGTTACCTAAGTAAATACTGAGCAGTATAAAGCAAAACTAAAGAGATGCTCAGGAGTTACTCCAGTAGATACTATTATGTATATGCCAAATTGAATAGGTGGTCAGGAGTTACTCAAGTAGACACTGAGCAGAATATTGCAAACTAAAGAGGAGGTCGGGAGTTACTCAAGTAGATACTGAGCAGTATTGCAAACTAAAGAGGAGGTCAGGAATTACAAGTAAATACTAAACAGTATATGGCAAACTAAAGAGAAGCACAGGAGTTACTCCAGTAGATACTGATAAGTAAATTGCAAACTAAATATGAGGTCAGGAGGTACTCAAATAGATACTGAGCAGTATATTGCAACCTAAAACGGAGGTCAGGAGTTACTCAAGTAGATACGGAGCAGTATATTGCAAACTAAAGAGAAGCTCAGGAGTTACTCCAGTAGATACTGAACATAATATTGCAAACTAAATAGAAGGTCAGGAGTTACTCAAGTAGATACTGAGCAGTATATTGAAAAGTAAATAGAAGGTCAGTAAAAACTCAAGTAGATACTGAGCAGTATATTGCAAGCTAAAGAGGAGGTCAAGAGTTACTCAATTGGATACTGAGCAGTATATTGCAAACTAAATAGGAGCTCAGGAGTTACTCAAGTTGATACTGAGCAGTATATTGTAAACTAAGTAAGAGGTCAGGAGTTACTCAAGTAGATACTGAGCAGTATACTGCAAACTAAATATGAGGTCAGGAGTTACCCAAGTAGATACTGAGCATTATATTGCAACCTACTGACAAGCTCAGGAGTTACCCAATGGATACTGAGGAGTATATTGTAAACTGAAGAGGGGGTCAGGAGTTACACTAGTAGATATTGAGCAGTATGTTGCAAACTAAAGAGGAGTTCAGGAGTTGTTCAAATAAATACTGAACATCTTATTTCAAACTAAAGAGACACTCAGGAGTTACTCAAGTAGATACTGATCAGTATATTGCCAACTGAATAGGAGGTCAGGAGTTACTCAAGTAGATACTGAGCAGTATATTGCCGACTAAAGAGGGGGTCAGGAGTTACTCAAGTTGATACTGAGCAGTATATTGCTAACTAAAGAGAAGCTCAGGAGTTACTCCAGTTGATGTATATGGCAAACTAAATTGGGGGTCAGGAGAGACTCAAGTAGATACTGAGCATGAATTGGAAAATAAATAGGACGTCAGGAGTTACTCAAGTAGATACTGAGCAGCATATTGCAAACTAAAGAGGAGGTCAGGAGTTACCCAAGTAGATACTGAGCAGTATATTGCAAATTAATGAGGAGGTCAAGAGTTATTCAGGTAGATACTGAGCGGTATATTTCAAACTAAAAAGGACTTGAGGAGTTACTCAAGTATATACTGGGCAGTGTATTGCAAACTAAAGAGGAGGTCAGGAGTTACTCAAGTAGATACAGAGTATAATATTGTAAACTAAAGAGAAGTTCAAGAGTTACTCCATTAGATACTGAGCAGTATATGGCAAACTAAATAGGAGGTCAGGAGTTACTCAAGTAGTAACTGAATAGGAGGTCAGGAGTTGCTTTAGTAGATACTGAGCCGTATAATGCAAGCTAAATAGGAGGTCAGGAGTTACTCACGTTGATACAGAGCAGTATATTGCAAACTAAAAAGAAGGTCGAGAGTTACTCTAGTAGATACTGAACAGTATATTGCAATCTAAAGAGGAGCTAAGGAGTTACTCAAGTATATACTGAGCAGTATATTGCAAACTAAATATGAGGACAGGACTTACTCAAGTGGATACCGAGCAGTATATTGCAAGCTAAATAGGAGGTCAGGAGTTACTCAAGTAGATACTGAGCAGTATATTGCAAACTACATAGGAGGTCAAGGGTTTCTCAAGTAGATACTGAGCAGTATATTGCAAACTGGAGAGGAGATCAGGAGTTACCCAAATAGATACTGAGCAGTGTATTGCCAACTTAAGAGAAGCTCAGGAGTTACCCAAGTAGATTCTGAGCAGTATATTGCAAACTGAAGAGGAGGTCAGGAGTTACTCAAGTAGATACTGAGCAGTATATTGCAAACTAAAGAGGTGGTCAGGAGTTATTCAAGTAGATACTGAGCGGTTTATTGCAAACTAAAAAGGAGCTTAGGAGTTACTCAAGTAGATACCAAGCAGTATTTTGCCAACTAAAGAGAAGGTCAGGAGTTGCTCAAGAAGATACTGAGCAGTATATTGCAAACTAACCTATTTGCTCCCGTCAATGTATGCAGCCAAGAAGATCGTTTCGCTCTGCGGTGACTACAAGCATTGCATGCATTCTAAGTCGCTCTGCGGTGACTCAAGTAATGCATGCAGTCTCAGTCGCTCTGCGGTGACTTCGAGCAATGCATGTAGTCTCAATAGCTCTACCGTGACTGCAAGCAATGCATGCAGTCTCAGTTGCTCTGCGGTGACTGCAAGCAATGCATGCAGTCTCAAACGCTCTGCGGTGGCTGCAAGCAATGCATGCAGTCTCAGTTGCTCTGCGGTGACTGCAAGCAATGCATGCAGTCTCAAACGCTCTGCGGTGACTGCAAGCAATGCATGCAGTCTCAAACGCTCTGCGGTGACTGCAAGCAATGCATGCAGTCTCAGTCGCTTTGCTGTGACTGCAAGCAATGCATGCAGTCTCAATCGCTCTGCCGTGACTGCAAGCAATGCATGCAGTCTCAGTTGCTCTGCGGTGACTGCAAGCAATGCATGCAGTCTCATTCGCTTTGCGGTGACTGCAAGCAATGCATGCAGTCTCAATCGCTCTGCGGTGGCTGCAAGCAATGCATGCAGTCTCAGTCGCTCTGACGTGACTTCAAGCAATGCATGCAGTCTCAATCGCTCTGCGGTGACTGCAAGCAATGCATGCAGTCTCAGTCGCTCTGCGGTGACTGCAAGCAATGCATGCAGTCTCAGTCGCTCTGCGGTGACTGCAAGCAATGCATGCAGTCTCAGTCGCTCTGCGGTGGCTGCAAGCAATGCATGCAGTCTCAGTCGCTCTGCGGTGACTGCAAGCAATGCATGCAGTCTCAGTCGCTCTGCGGTGACTGCAAGCAATGCATGCAGTCTCAGTCGCTCTGCGGTGACTGAAGTAATGCATGCAGTTTCAGTTGCTCTGCGGTGACTGCAAGCAATGCATGCAGTCTCAGTCGGCTCGTTATTCTGTGAATTATCTCTGCTGGTTATCTCAATTATATAAAGAAACAATGGAACCATTAGGCGTTTAGATGTTAATGGAATTAATCTATACGCTTAATGGTTCCATTGTTTCTTTATATAATTGATGTTTCTGCAGTTTATTCGACCTGAAGAAATGTTAATGTCGACAAGACGCATGTCATGATATTTTCCAGGAGGGCAATACCCCTTCCTAACACCCAAGTGGAATTGAAAGGTTAACCGGTTGCATAAGCAGCACAACCAATGTTAGTCGGTGTAATAATAGATCAGAGACTCAACTAGAAAGAGCACGTCCAATTTGTTGTCTGGAAATTATCAAAATCGAGGGTCATCCTTTACAAAAGTTAGAAATTGTCCCACGACTCCATCTAAGAGTCTTTTGAACTTTATCCTTTTTCATCCGTTTTTGTCCTATTCTGTAAACGTGTATGATTCTACCGAGAAAACAACCCTCACATCTTCAATTCTTTGTCAAAAGCGTATCATTAGAACACAATCAAATGCAGGCAGACGTAACCAACCGTTGCCTTGCTTCTGTCAATAGTATATTCTCCCACTGTGTCACGTCACATTAACTTTTCCGCTGCGGTGTGTTTGCAAAGCTTTGAATCAATTAACTTTCATCCATAACGATTTTCTCATTAGAAATAATTATATGTCTGATCTTCGTAACAACGCTGATTTGAAAATTCACCACAACACGTCCACACAGTCCCAACTATCTTTCAAATTCAGACCTTCTAAAACTTAGAATTCAATTGCCATTGATATGAAGACGGGTAGAAGTATTGCTACCTTCAAACGTAAACAAAATGATACCTGTTTGGACTTGAATGTGCAGAAATTCTCAAAATGTAATTCACTACCGCAATGTGATTTACCATGTCAACTATTTGTGATTCATATGTTACATGTTATAGATACATTCATTTTATTTTTTCCTCGTTTCATATGTATGCACAATTTTCAAATTTTCTTGTTCATGTAGAAATCCGTTCACTTATTATACCCACTTATAATGAAATTTTTCCGTCGTGTGCATGTGCAACACGTCCTGCTAACCATGCAGTTTGTTTCAAGTTGGTGTCGTCGTTGGCCAACCAATGTGTGAGTAATGCAATAGACACCCTCATGTCGGACATATTCTACTCTCAAGTTTTTCATTAAATGTCAGTTGGAGCAGTAAATGGTCTTGATAAATTAAATAGCGGTGACCAGACTGACCAGGTTTCTATCTGTATCGACATATAAAGAAGTGGAGAATAGAGGATAACCTTCAACAATGCCCAGCGGCTGGTAGGATGTAGAGGTTAACTCAAAGTTAACCTCTAGTTATAAGTTAATATTGAATTCATCAAATAGAAAATGTTGTCTTCAGAACAGCTCACGCTGACGAAGACTTGGTACGTATCATCTGTGCATTCTGATATTTCTGTAATTTGGTCAACATGTCATTTTGCCTAAATGAACGTTAAATCCTTAAATCCTGGAATCTGTTGACCAGGTTTCTGACATCATATCCGTACCGTGAACATAATGGACCGATTTATCGCTATCCAGTACTTCCAATCTATTAAACTATGATGATAATGTGACAACATGCGCCAAGGTGATGAAGACGGGACAATATACGTTAAGGTGATGGAGATGGGACAACATGCCTAAGGTGATGATGACGAGACAACATGCGACAAGATAGTGATGACGGGACAACATGCGCCAAGGTGATGATGACGAGACAACATGCGTCAAGATGGTGATGACAGGACCACATGCGCCAAGATGGTGAAGACGGGACAATATGCGCTAAGGTGATGGAGACGAGACAACATCTGCCAAGGTGATGATGACGAGACAACATGCGCCAATACGGTGATGACGGGACAACATGCGCTAGGGCGATGATGACGGAACAACATGCGCCAAGGTGATGATGACAGGACAACATGCGCCAAGATGGTAATGACGGGACAACATGCGTAAAGATGGTGATGACAGGACAACATGCGCCAAGGTGATGATGACGGGACAACATGCGCCAAGATGGTGAAGACGGGACAACATGCGCCAAGGTGATGATGACGGGACAACATGCGTCAAGGTGATGATGAAGAGACAACATGCGCCACGGTGATGATAACGGCACAACATGCGGCAAGATGGTGATGACGGGACAACATGAGACAAGATGGTGATGACGGGACAACATGAGTAAATATAGTGATGACGGGACAACATGCGCCAAGGTGATGATGACGGGACAACATGCGCGAAGGTTATGATGACAGGACAACAAGCGCCAAGGTGATGATGACGAAACAACATGCGCCAAGGTGATGATGACGGGACAACATGCGCCAAAGTGATGATGACGGGACAACATGCGCTAAGATGGTGATGACGGGACAACATGCGTCAATATGGTGATGACGGGATAACATGCGCCAAGGTGATGGTGACGGGACAACATGCGCCAAGGTGATGATAATGGGACAACATGCGCCAAGATGGTGATGACGGAACAGCATGCGCTAAGATGGCGATGACCGGACAACATGCGCAAATATGGTGATGACGGGACAGCATGCGTCAAGGTGATGATGACGTGCCAACATGCGCCAAGGTGATGATGACGGGACACATGTTCTAAGATGGTGATGACGGGGCATTATGCGCCAATATGGTGATGAAGGGACATTATGCGCCAAGGTGATGATAACGGGACAACATGCGTCAAGATCGTGATGACGGGACGACATGCGTCAAGATGGTGATGACGGGACAACATGCGCTAAAGTGATGAAGACCGGTTAACATGCGCCAAGGGGATAATAACGAGACAACATGCGCCAAGATGGTGATGACGGGATAACACGCACGAAGGTGATGATGACGGAAAACATGCGCCAAGGTGATGATGACGGGACAACATGCGTCAAGATCGTGATGACGGGACAACATGCGCCATGATGGTGATGACGGGACAACATGCGCCAAAATGATGATTACGGGACAACATGCGCCAAGATGGTGATAACTGGATAACACGCACCAAGGTGATGATGACGGAAAACATGCGCCAAGGTGATGATGACGGGACAACATGCGCCAAGATGGGGATGACGGGACAACATGCGTATAGATAATGATGACGGGACATCATGCCCCAAGGTGATGATAACGGCACAACATGCGTCATGATGGTGATGACGGGACAACATGCGTAGAGATGAAGATGACGGGACAACATGCGCCGAAGTGAAGATGACGGAAAAACATGCGTCAAGATGGTGATGACGGGACAACATGCGTATAGATGGTGATGACGGGACAACATGCGCCAAGGTGTTGATGAAGGGACAACATGCGTAAAGGTGATGATAACGGGACAACACGCTATCAGATAATGATGACGGGACAACATGCGCCAAGTTGATGACGGGACAATATGCGCCAAGTTGATGATGACGGGACAACATGCGCCGAGATAGTGATGACGGGACAACATGCGCCAAGGTGATGATGACGGGACAACATGCCTCAATTTGATGATGACGGGACAGCATGGGTCAAGAAGATGATGAAGGGACAACATGCGCCAAGGTGATGGTGAAGGGACAATATGCTCCCCGATGGTGATGACAGGACAACATGCGCCAAGGGGATGATGACGGGGCAATACGCGCCATGATGGTGATGACGGGACCACACGAGCTAAGGCGATGATGACGGGACAACATGCGCCAAGTTGATGACAACGGCACAACATGCGCCAAGATGGTGATGACGGGACAACATGCGTAAAGATGGTGATGACGGGACAACATGCTCCGAAGTGATAATGACTGGACAACATGCGCCAAGGTGATGATAATGGGACGACATGCGCCAAGATGGTGATGACGGGACAACATGCGCCAAGGTGATGATGACGGGACAACATGCGCCAAGGGGATGATGACGGGACGACATGTGCCAAGGGGATAAGGACGAGACAATATGCACCAAGATGGTGATGACGGGACAACATGCGCCATGATGGCGATGACGGGACAACATGCACCTAGGTGATGATGACGGGACAACCTGCGCCAAGATGGTGATGACGGGACAACATGCGCTATGATGGTGATGACGGGACAACATGCACCAAGGTGATAATGACGGGACAACCTGCGACAAGATGGTGATGATGGGATAACATGCGCCAAGATGGTGATGACGGGACAACATGCGCCAAGGTGATGATGCCGGGACAACATATGCCAAGGTGAGGATAACGGAACAACATGCGTCAAGATGGTGATGACGGGACAACATGCGTATAGATGGTGATGACGGGACAACATGCGTCATGGTGATGATAACGGGACAACATGAGCCGAGATAGTGATGACGGGACAACATGCGCCAAGGTGGTGATGACGGGAGGCAACATGCGCCAAATGGTGATGACGGGACAACATGCGCCACGTTGGTGATGACGGGACAACATGCGCCAAGATGGTGATGACGGGACAACATGCGCCAAGATGGTGATGACGGGACAACATACGCCATGATAGTGATGACGGGACAACATGCGCTATGATGGTGATGACGGGACGACATGCGCCAAGGTGATGATGACGGGACAGTATGTGCCAAGATGGTGATGACGGAACAATATGCGACAAGATGGTGATGACGTGACAACAATCGCCAAGGTGATGATGACTGGACAAAATGCGCCAAGATGGTGATGGCGAGACAACATGCGCCACGATCACGATGACGGGACAACATGCGTCAAAGTGATGTTGAAGGGACACCATGCGCCAAGATGGTGATGACGGGACATCATGCGTTAAGATGGTGATGACGGGACAACATGCGCCAAGGTGATGGTGACGAGACAACATGCGCCAAGGTGATGACGACGGGAGAACATACGTCAAGATGGTGATGACGGGACAACATGTGCCAAGTTTATGATGACGGGACAACATGCGTCAAGGTGATGATGACGGGACAACATGCGCCAAGATGGTGGTGACGGGACAACATGCGTCACGATTGTGATGACGGACAACATGCGCCAAAGTGATGATGACGGGACACCATGCGCCAAGATGGTGATGACGGGACATCATGTGTTAAGATGGTGATGACGGGATAACATGCGCCAAAGTGATGATGACGGGACAACATGCGCCAAGATGGTGATGACGGGACAACACGCACCAAGGTGATGATGACGGAAAACATGCGCCAAGGTGATGATGACGGGACAACATGCGCCATGGTGATGATAACGGCATAACATGCGCCAAGATGGTGATGACGTTACAACATGCGTATAGATGGTGATGACGGGACATCATGCCCCAAGGTGATAATAACGGCACAACATGCGTCAAGATGGTGATGACGGGACAACAAGCGTAGAGATGGAGATGACGGGACAACATGCGTCGAAGTGAAGATGACTGAAAAACATGCGCCAAGGTGATGATAATGGGAAAAAATGCGCTAAGATGGTGATGACGGGACAACATGCGCCAAGGTGATGATGATGGGACAGCATGCGCCAAGGTGATGATGACGGGACAACATGAGCCAAGATGGTGATGACGGGACAACATGCGCCAAGGTGATGGTGACGGGACAACATGCGCCAAGGTGATGACGACGGGACAACATGCGCCAAGATGGTGATGACGGGACATTATGCGCCAAGGTGATGATGACGGGACAACATGCACCGGACAACATGCGCTAAGGAGGTGATGACGGGACATTATGCGTTAAGGTAATGATGACGGGACAACATGCGCCTAGATTTTCACTTTTGCGTCAACCTTCGTAGCGAGCGCACATGAGCAGCTCCTCGCACTAAGTCGGTAAACTCTCTCCGGCTAGCCACAGGTAGGCAGTTGCATGCCCCCGCAGGGTCACCAGATTCCTCTACGCTAGGCTGTAACATCTAAGTTTTTCCTATCCTCCCTCTAATTTCGACCTTAATTGCTGATCGAGCGACGGTGGGGGGTGAATCCCGAACCCATTGGCTCCAGTGAGGGGGTATAGACTGCCGCACCTACGGAGCTGTTTTCAGTCGGTCGAGTATAACCATGTTTACTCAGCAGGCGGGAGCTGCTATGATTGATTCGCTTTGCCTTGCATTCATGTCAATCCCGCGTAGGAAGTCTCTTTGCGTCGCTGTGAAGAAATTAAGAATGAAAGCGACAATAACCTATAAAGGAAGAATAGGGAAGAGACACAGAGGTAAAGACGTATGTGGATAGCCTAGCGTGGGTAATAGGATAGGGGTAATAGGGGTAAGGAGGGTGAAGATTTACCGACACAGTCGGAGAAGTTCAACTTTGTATAGGGAGGTTGAATAACTCGACTAATAACACGATAATTCGATTAGATATATTTAATAATTTTAGGTGAGCATTCGTTTCATCCATAAGAACCTGACAGGCTCACAATTGTCGATGTCAATAATGTTTTGCGACGGTGGCTTCTAACGCGAAGTTTCGGCAGCGGTGGGGGTACCTTCGGTATTGCGTAGCTGGCTCATAACTGCGTTAATTAGTCCCAAACGGTGTCACGTAGGTCTAGAGATGTATGGGAATTCCGTCGGAGCGGCACCCTTTTATCGCATAATAACTGGTCAGGTTTTCCGGCGATTGTGTAAAACCGGTGCAGTGTTGTGTGGATGGCCCGGACTATTTTTATCGGTGTTTAATTAGGTTGTTTCTTTCAAAACTGTGTTCATGAATTTCTAAATATATATTATAAACCAGAGTGAAGTGTTCTTACCCATGCAGTCAATTCAATGATAAACCTATATGTATTTTCTGTCTCCTGCTATTCGCCTTGACCCTCCTCCGCTATCACTATACCTATCTCCTTAAATATCCTTAAATCAGCGTTTCCTTACATCGCTTCCGCGCAACCGACTCGCATATGAATTAGATTGGTTTAAAACCGTTCATATCCGTCTCCTTAAATCTCGAATTAGATCCGTTTGGAATCGTCGATATCCGTCCCTGTAAACTGGCATGTATAAATACTGCGTTTGGGATAACTACGCCATCACTTGTTCGATATCACAAGCTGCTTATTTGAATTCGTGTTCGTAAATGTATCATCGTTTTACGCATATGCTCCTCATCACCCCATTAATACTTATCATCATCATCATCATCATCAAACTGTCAACTGTTTGAATTCGATATTGAAAAAAATATATTAATCGCAAACAGTCTAGCTTCTCCGGAAATCAAGCTAGAAGTGGTGCAGCAGAGTGTCATCGAGGGCTCCCCTACCCTCACCGCAGAGGGCATTCCGCTCTCGCCTCAGCGGGAAAGCTACCCTTCTCTGCAGGGGCTCTGGACAAGGACCAGCCTATTACCTTTTCCAGCATCTGTGCAGTACCTCAGCTCAATTTCAAATGTGCTTATTTTCTGTATATTACCTTTTCACTTTAAACACTAGCACTACCTTACGAATGTACCAAAAAAATTATCTTTATCTAAATTCAGAAGTTTTGCACTAATTGCGTTGAAAAACAGAAATAATGAACACAAAGATATGCAATTGGCGTCTGACATCTGTCTATGTAAAGTAACTGTAAAATAATACTGTAAAGTAAACGTAAAACAATACAAGTATCACATAAATATTTCATACATTTTCGTTTATCGCTTGTAAACAGCATGATGATTGTTTTTAGTTAGGAAAAAAAAATTAATTTTAGCCTGAGTTTAGTTTAGTTTTCATCTCAAGTTAGACTCACAAAATCATCCGCAAAAATTCATCACTGTAGGTCACACATGAATCATCCGAAAAAAACATCTGTAAGTCAGGAATACAAATAAAAATGAACTCATCCCGCATCTAGTCAAACTTTTTATTCACATATCTGCTGTTTACACGGATAAAGAATATAGCACTTTGTCTCTAAGTTCACGGTTTGTAGCTGTTCACTTAACAAGTCCAAGATGACTCCTGCTGCAAAACTAGAATGTGTAATTGTCGCAAATCGTAGGCTCCCGAACTAATGTATGGTGGTAGCTCTTCTAGGCAAACGCGTAATACGCCTCCAAACGGTGAGTGCAAAATAGGGAGCTGTAAATTCTGCCAACATGCCGAAGAGATTAAACAACTGAAAGCACAGTCAACACGTGCTTCTGGTGGCTCACCCAACGCAGATGCAGTTAACGCCGATACAAGGCTGCTAGCTGTTGAATTAGAACTGGAAAGCGCGCAGAAACAATTTCGTGAACTCAAAGATATGATAAACAACGTAATAGAAGCAACAAAATAAATTGGTATAACAACCTTGCTACGGGTAACTGATCTCCAAGTGCACATAGACTCAGAATTGGTCAAGAAACTTACAGCTATAGACTCAGAGACCAACGACCGTATCAAATCGATAGAAAAAAGGTCAACATTGCTGAGACACTCTACACCACTGTAGTAAACAGGAGGCAGACAGTCGGTGGCAACGCATCACAGGTCGGGCGACAGTCCTGCCACACCCGAACTGATACAAGCAACCGTTTCGGTGTATTGCCCAATGGAATGGACTCTCAAAACACAGAGGAGATTATTGTGATTGGCGATTACAATGTCACCTCCATCAAACCAAATCAGCGAAAAGAGAGAGTCACACTAAAAATACTCGGTAATCTAGGCTTGAAATTGACAATATTGAAGAAAAAATTAAAAAAAAACATACCTTCTTCTAAACCGATCATACTAGAAGTCGGGGCAAAAGACGTGGAGACGCAGATGGAAGAAACATAGGTAAGGTATAAAACCATGCTAACAAACATCAAACGATCGCACGCAAACATCCATGTCACTGGTATCCTGCCCCATCCAAACCAAAGTAGATACAAATTGAGCAAGATAATATTTCACAACAATCGCATAGCAACGTTCTGCAGAGCACTACATATTTCATTCTCGGAGTATTGGGAAACAATGATCAACCTCATAAACTATGAATTCGATAGAATCGCCAAAAAGGCACGCACAAACACGTCCGGGCTTGATACCCTAGAAAGCACCCTTCAGAATATCGGTGTTGGCCTCGTCACCGAAATTCAATCAAAACACGTTCTCGACGCCCAACACAAGACTCCGTCATTACTGCTCAACGGAATGAGTCAACGGACGCCGCCCGAGCAAGTAGCAATCACTAACCCTGCAGTAACGATAGAGGAACACCCAACAAAAAAAGATTCACCGCTAACAAACAGGTGCATCGGAGTAACACAGCAGCCCCCGACCGCAACCGGAGAGTTTCTGGCAGAAATCCGTCCATTTAGTGTACCCATCGATTATGACTCATTGAAATATTTCTCTCCTGTGTGCATATGTCAATATGTCATGCTAACTATGCAGTTAGTTTCAATTTGGTGCCATCGTACGCCAAACAATGTGTAAGTAATGTAATAGACAACCTCATGTCGGACATTTTCTGCTCTCAAGCTAAGTAAATGACAGCTGAAACAGTAAATAGTCATGATAAAGTAAACGTCGGTGATCAGACATACTCTGCTTATTTTTCTTGAAATTAATGGTCTAATGTAATGCTTGCATCTGTCTCGACATATTAAAAAGTGGAGAGTAGAGGATGTCGTCCAACAATGTCCATCGGTTGGTCCTTACTCTTCAACCCTAGTTTTAAGTTAATATTAAATTCACCTAGGTAGCAAATGTTGTCTTCAGAACAGCTCACGCTGACGAAGACTTGGTACGTATCATCTGTGTGTTCTGATATTTCTGTTATTTTGTCAAAATGTCATTATACCTAAATAAATGTTAAATCCTTAAAAAATCCTTAAATCCATAAAAAAACTCTCAATTGTCACTATGTAAACGCGAGAAGTCTCCGAGACAAAATCGACGAATTGGGATGAGATCGACATAACAGCCATCACAGAATCATGGATGAAATTGAGCACCAGAAATTATCTCGGCGAATTCACTTGCCCGGTTTTTTTCCGATTTCACAAAGATAAACTAGGCCGTGAGGGTGTTGGAGTATTGTTTCTCGTAAAAAAATACTCTAGAAATAATAGAAGTCTCTATTCCAAGCAGCAGACACGACATAGTTTTAATTCAAGTAGTCGGTAAACATACAAAGCGTCAAATCACACTAGTTTATCGTCCTCCCAAGAGCATTGTCGCAGATGATATCGATCTTTACAACACCTTCGTCGATGTGGTCAGAACACAAAACAGTATTGTACTTGTGGATTTCAATTTTCCCGACATCGATTGGGAACCAGAGGATGAACGGCCACTGGCCAACGCCTGACTGATTTTGCTGACGATAATTTTATGACCTAAATGGTAAAGACACCTACAAGCGATAGCAATTTTCTCGATCTTATATTTAATGCAAGCGACTCTCATGTCACGAACGTCGAAGTGGGCGAACCCCTCGGAAAAGCTCGAGTTGAAAACGTCAATTAACTGCGAAAATGTCCCTACGTTTTATTCGCTAACTTTGATAACTTAAGAGAGGCAATAGCGTCAGCAAATATAACCCTCGGAAAAGATGTAAATTAATCGCTAAGTAATTATTCGAGTGCACTTCACAATATTGAAAATGACCATGCCCCTAGCAAAAACCGGCGAACAGCAGTCAATCAGTCTAAGTACTGGAAAGGATAATTGCAGCGCCTTCAGTCGCAAAAGAAAGCAGAGCACTCGAATAAACAGAAGCATAAACACGACGTTGAGGCAAAAATGAATACAAAATCGGCAGATAATTTTTAATATGGTCCAGAAACGAAAAAAAAAAAACGACAAATCTAGTCAGAAAAAATGTTTCAGTTATGTATCGAGCAAAAATAATCAAGATCTACATTTGACCCTCTTGAAAATGATACTAGTGAGCTAGAAACTGACGACACAAAAATGAATGTCCTGCTTAACTAATTCTTCTGTTCTGTATTTACGTTAGAAAATGCGGATATTCCTAATCCTGAGGATATCATAGCGCAAAGAAAAATCGAAGCCCTCAGCACAGTGAATTTTTCCGCAGTTGAAGTTATTAAATATATAGAAAAATTGGAAGTAACAAAATCTCCCGGTCCAGACCAAGTTCATCACAGAATACTGAAAGAGACTAAGAACGAAATTGCCAAACATCTAGCAAACATTTTCACCCAATCTCTCAGAAACGGCACCTGCTCCTCTCAATGAAAAAGGGCCATCGTCACAGAAATTGAAAAAAAAGGACAAAAGGTGTCCCGGAAATTACCGTCCAATTAGTCTCACCTCAGGCACAGACAAATTGATGGGAAGTTTGATCACGGATAAAATTACAGAATTCCTAGAATGAAATCAGTTAATAAGTAACTCTCAGCATGGCTTTAGACGCAATCGTTCATGTCTTACTAACCTGCTGCTTTTTTCATGAATATAATTGAATTTCACGACGCAAAATCTCCGATCGGCATCATTTACCTTGATTTTTGAAAGGCTTTCGACAAAGTTCCTCACGAACGCTTGGTTAGTAAATTGCACAGCATCGGTTTAGGAGGTGAACTAACTAACTGGATAAAATGCTGGCTCACAGACAGACGGCAGCAAGTCGTACTTAATAGAGCTGCATCCAATTGGAGTAAAGTTACAAGCGGGGTGCCCCAAGGATCTGTGTTAGGTCCAGTTCACTTCATAATATCCATAAACGATCTCGACAGCAACGCTCTTTCGTACACTGGTAAGCTTGCAGACGATACCAGGCTAGGAGGGAAAGTGCAAACTAAATTCGAGGGTGAGCAGATCCAATTAGACGTGAACCAAATTGTTAAATGGTCAGAAAAATGGCAAATGAAATTCAATGTCGACATGTGTAAAGTTACGCACATTGGTCACCATACCCTAAACACGAATATTCAATGTCCGAAAAGAAACTGATACCTGTCTGCGAAGAGAGAAATCTTGGTGTCATCATCAGTAACGACTTGAGAAGCAGCAAGCAATGTAACGATGCAGTCAAAATAAGGCAATAAAATGTTAGGCATGTTATCCCGCACAACCTCATATATGAGCAGAAATTATATTCGCGTGCTATACACTGCATTTGTTAGACCGCACCTTGAGTATTTCGTCTAATTTTGGTCTCCATATCTCAGAAAAGACATTACTAAATTAGAGAAGGTCCAACGTAGAGCTACCAAACTAATCCTTTCGCTGCGCAATAAATAGTACAAAGAGAGACTGCGCGAACTCAACTTTTATTCTCTAGAGAAACGTAGTCAGAGGTGACATGATCGAAGTGTGGAAGATTATGAAGGGTAAGAAAATGTCGAGCGAGCAAGCCTTTTTACTTCAGATGCGAACGAAGTGACCAGGAATAATGGATACAAAATTGTAGGCAAGCGTTTCACACTCGATATCACGCGCAATTTCTTCACGTATAGGGTGTCGAAGAATGGAACAGACTTCCCGCGGAAGTTGTGAACAGCGATACAATTGAAGCGTTTAAGTCACGGCTCGACACATTCTAACAAAACCGCCGCTAAATAGATCCCATCAATAGCACTTTCGCCAGTATATTCGCTGAAAAATGGTGTCCGGCATTGACACCCATACGGTTAAATCAGTGCCCGGCATTGACACTAGCACGGTAAAAAAGATGCCGGCATTGGTACCTACTCGTTGCAAAACGGTGTCCAGCAGTGACATTGGTCAGCATTGGTTTAGCGAGGAACGAAACAGTGACAATCTCAGATCGACACCGCGGGTCGGTAGCTTTCTCCTCAGGTGCTGATTTGAGTTGTTTTGAGTATCATCGTTAAATGCTATTTCTTTCAACAAACTTTCCCTTTCTTGATCTATTACAACAGAAAATACACAAACAGAAGATAAAATCTCAGACGTTCTACTTCAGAACTAATCTTCCTACTATCAAAAGGCAACCCAGTTTGGACCATAAGGCCTGTTGTTGTCTTTTTACACTTGTAAACGCTTGTAAACACTCCCAGAGCATTACCCCATGAGCGCACTCCCTGCATTTAGAACAATGTCGAGTGTTCTTTGCAAGGCAAAGACGCTCCATCATCTGAGTTAACGGCCAAGCCAAAGAGCGCCATTAATGTTATTTACGGTACTATTTGCACTGATAGGAGAGGGGGAGTTGGAGGTAGGGGGGTTATTGCGATCGACTCAATGGCTTGATGGTACAGGGACTTATAGCGAGAGGAAGGAGGGCTACTGTGCCCTACTGAACTGCTTGTTGATACAGAGACTTATTGCGAGGGGGAGGGGGATACTGTGCCCTACTGAACTGCTAGTTGGTACAGGGACTTATAGCGTGGGAGAGAAGGGAGCGGGGGGGGGAGTATCGTGCCCTGACTGAATTGCTTGTTGGTACAGGGACTTTATAGCGAGGGATAGATTGGAGGGGGTGGGGTGATGGTGTCCCTTGACCTAATCACTTATTGGTACAGGAACTTATAACGGGCGGTGGGGGAAGGAAATATTGTGCTCTGACATAATTGGGTACAGGAACTTATAGCATCCCTCCCTATAAGTCCCTGTGCCCAATTAAGTGCCCTGACTCAATTGCTTGTCCCTTCATGGACTTAT
>SDVV010007333.1:0-17846 GCA_016164225.1 Gammarus roeselii
CATAAATATATATATAATATATATATATATGTATACAAATAAAAAGTGAAGGTTGGTCGCGGGATTCGAACCAACGACCTCGTGATTACCACGCAACGACCAAAGCCACTTGGCCGTCAGGGTATGAAATGCGAGTTGATACTGCAGTAAACTCGGGTACACCTCTCACACCACCATAGCAATGAATAAGTATATATAATAAAAATAATAATAAAAATAATATCACAACACTTTATTAAAACCATCAAGGGCACAGAAGTACATTAGATACAAAATGTTTTATAATAGAAGTATGAATGATCAGCCAGTTTACTAATGCAGAAACGTCAAATTGTTGCCAAAGGAATGCCAGTCCTCCAAAAGGCCTACCCACCCTTATTTCATAAGACACATTGATCGAATAAATTGAAATTGAGCAAATATCTTCTTCCAACGAGGAAGTTAAGTTAATCTGTCATGGATGCAACCACGTCTCCTGCAGGGCTACCAAATCAGCTTGTTTGCATACATCAGCCACATACCCATCACGATTACAGACCAATCCGAAACAATTGAGAGAGGCGATACGAATTGTTCTCATATTACCATGTTGTGACTCCATCGCGAGGCTTCTAACTGTGGCACTGCATTCCGTGTCCTTCACGGGCTTTCCTCGCGCTGGCCTTAATCTCTTCGGTCCGCATTCTAGTCCATTTCGCTCTCTGCATCCGGCTGGTCGTAGTCCTGTGGCAAACGGGCATTTTCCCGATAAATTGCAGACGGTTCCTGTTTCCCAGATGTCTTCAACGATCAGCGTCAATTTTAAATGGTTAACATCCCCATATGTTTCAAAAGGGGACGTGTTCTCATTCGTACTAAGACGCTTCTTGCACATAAACGTCACTTCTCCAAAATGCTGTGTGATGCGTTCAATCATCCGTTTCAGAGGAAACTTACTTCTAGGGCATGGCAATGACACCAATAGTTTTGCAATGCCCCAGGGTGCGATGCTCTGTTGTGCTGTGCGGCCACTCCCAATTTTCAAATTTGGATTCTTCCTCGCCGCTTTCTTGTTCTTTCTCAGAGCTGAAACATCGACATATTCTTGTTGATTGCTCGGAAGTGCGCTATCCGTTTCACTTGCTCTCGAATATATACTTAGTCTACGGATGTTCATCTGCCGTGTTTTGCTGAATTTCGGTTTGCTGGAGTCTGGAGGGCTAGGAGTGCCGAATCTTGATGGTGACGGTATTGGTGGTGCCGCGTGCTGTGCTCCTGATGCAGGGAGTTGTGAGGATGTTCGTGGTGGTGGTAGACGCAGAGTTTTGCCTTTGCTGGCTGAGAGAGGCGAAGTGTTGTCGTCTAATAGCCCACTGCGTGCAGTTGCCAGTTTGTCCTTTTTGTGAAGCGTGTTAATACCTAACGGAAGACTTGTTGTTCTATTGCAGCAATGGAAACTGTCTACATCCAGCATCTTTCTACCATCGTTGCAAGTAACTCTGTCAGTACTTCGTTCAATTTCTTCATCCTTGCTTCAATCGCTGCACCATGCAAAGCTAATGTCGCTCTTTCTTAACGGTTCTTTGAGACGATGTGGGCCCCATCAATATTTTTTAGATTAACAGAAGGTATTCTGTCAATATATATAAAGGGAAATTTTGGGATATTTGGGTCATCTTCGTCCATCAATAGAATAATAGCTTTTAGTATATTGATGATGCCCTGTGCTTTTCCGCTTCTGGAACCCATGTTCTTGTCAATAGGTGGCGCTTTGGGTATGAGTTCACCATAGAGGCTCAAGGCTTTCACCGCCTCCTCCTTATCTGGGTATGCTCCCATTGCAAGTTTTAATAAGTCTGCATTTGGAGATACATTTCTTCTGGCCTTAAAAAAATACAGAAGATCGTTCACAAACACTTTCTCCCCTCCTGCATCATCACTGCTACTTATGTCACAGCAAGGAGCCATCCGCTTCAGTGTCGCACTTGAATCACAATACACTATGTTAGCGGTGCCCTCACACCATCGACGACGAACGATAGCCGTTGGCTGTCTGTGCCCTTTCAAATCAGCACACACAGTTTTCTGTCACCACCGTTAGTATTCGAACATGAAAGTTGACTTTTCGTACACACTCGGTTGATACACAGCCGTTTTTCTCTGCATAGCCAATTGTTGGGTGAGCTTGGGGTTGGTTGCTCACTCTTTTCTTTCTTTACTTGTGGGCTGGTGGAAGTGAGACCCGAATCAAATCTAATAAAACTCAAGAGGAAAACTACACTCATAGGGCTATTTGCATTAGACTTTGGGCTAGGCAGATCTTGGGTGACATTGGCCTGTCAGTCTTAACCTTGCGGTAGAGTGGGGCTCATAGAGGCTTTAGCTTTGGACAGCACAGCTTGGCTTGACTGGGAGTCTACCATCGAACTGTAAGTGTTTACACAACAAGAAACCATAAGCTGCCCAAAAGAAGGCATGCAAATAAATAAAATAGTTAGCATAGTCTGGCATCCATTCAGGTGACCAGTCAATGACCGTCAGACTAAAGTAGGAGACTGTTAGACCGCTCTCAAAGCAATAGATAAATCAATATTAATAGTTAGGTCACACAATCTAAATACATAGTATATATTGGAGAGTCAAGCTGCCCTTATAATATCATTGACGAAGTCAGTAGCTAAATCAGTAATTGAGCATCAAATTAATCAGTGCCAGTTCAGGCATAATTAGTAATATAGTGGCTAGACAGGCTTCAGCAAACCCAGATAAATACATAATTAAAACAGCACAGTTGCATAATTGAAACCACAATAATTTGAGAAATCACAAGGAAGTAGACCATCAAATATCACTTCGTACAGTCATTAAGGTAGAGAAGAAATATAATCAAAGCAGAGCTGGTTAAAACGTATTCAGAAGATCACAAGTAATTATTGCATAATTAACATCAAAATATGGAAGTCATAAATATAACAATAGCATTAACAGCATACTGTAAATATAATTCTTCTGTTGTCAACCCATCAGCATCCTAATTCCTGTGGTGTGTTCAATAGGATTATTACCTGCTGCTATGGAATAATTTACTGCAATAACATTTGTGTGCGTACTGTAAAATCTCCAACTCGTATCAACTGTGACAATTGAAATTCAAATTCATTATCCATTATTTATATGATCATGTCCTGATATTTATTTTCTATCCTGTTTACTTTATCTTCACAGTCAAGAATGAAGATTTTTTTTACAGTTTACCCCACAGTAATTAACCTTACAGAACACAATGCAGTGTACTAGTTCAACAACCACTATATATTCCTGCCATATGTTGCTGGTTGTTTTGGAGTGAACAGCATATAGTTGAACGCTTATTATATTTTTCATAGAGGGCTGGTTCTACCCCAAGGATTCCCACTACATATTTAGGGTGCCGTGACACTTCACGAACATCTGGACTAATGAGTAATCTTTATCGTGTGGAGGTTCCTCATGGTCGCCTTGTTTTTGTTACATAGCACAGAGTAAAATATGCACAATGAGGTTATTTGATGAGCTCATGGGAGCAGTTGGAGGAGCTGAAAAAAAACAGAAGAGAATATGAAACCTGTAAAGCCTTCAGGAGGGGATGATGATAAATTTCGTGCAGGATCTTGAGAGGAAAAGGAAGAAACAGAAGAAAATCTTGCACAAAATTTACACAAGAGAGGAACAAACATTTGCCCATCATGTCTTTGGATAAATTGCATAACCTGCGAGATCAGCTGCACGAGTTGGTGCCTGACACTCTCAAAGCAGAAGGTGAGGGCACAAAGTTGAAGAAGCCTGAAGGAGAATCTGACATAAAACTTACTGACAATTTGAAATACAGTGGAAAGGTAGCTATTCCCAAAATACCTGAAGATGTCAAAAAGTTTGCAGCATGTTGGTGGAAAGATGAGCCACTGCTCATGAGAGGTATTGCATCAAAAAAAGACAACAAGTCTGCTTTGATGAAGCCTAAACTAAATAAAATTAAGCATGACAAAATAAGTAGAAGTGACTCAGAGGAATCGGTGATAGATACTGCAGTTCCCTCCAATGTTTCAGATATGAGCTCCTGCATTTATTGCAGTGATTCTTGCGGTGAATTCAGCAATATCATTAACATTAGCAGTAGTGATGGTTCGGCTGAGTTGAAACCAAACAAAAGAAATAAGTTAAAATAAACAGTCAACAAAGAAATCACCTGCTTGTAACATGCAGCAACTCATAAAGGCAATGAGTCGGTTAGATGCACGTAAAATACCTCATATTGAGAAATTTGAAGAAGGTTCTGGCCAAAAGTTGATGTCCTACTAAAGAAGTTTAAGCATTTTTGCAAGAACAACTTCAGAGGAGCTAGAGCGCTTTGGATCTGTGAGTTAGAACAGCATCTATCTGGAAAGATACAAATTGCATTTAAAGCCATGAGAGTTGTAGATGATACCTATGAAGATGCAAAGGAGAAATTAGTGGAGTGGTATGATAATATGAAGGAGATGAGAGAAAATAAGAATTTAGGGAAGTTCAGAAATGCAAAGTATGTTGGAGGAGAAACTTTGTATATCTACAGTTCGAGATTGAAAAAACTATTCAAGATCGCTTACCCAAAGCATGCTATGAACACTAGCCAGTCCTTGCAAGAGAGATTCATTGCAACTATTCCTAAAACTGTCATAGAAATGATGACAGCTCAGATTATGTCTTACAAAATGAAAGATAAAAAGATTGCATGGAAAGAAATCAAAAAGCTTGCAAGATATTATGACCTTGAAAAGCAGAAGGAGGAAGAAGAGAAGGAAGATGATCCTGAATCTGACCAGGAAATTGTAATTAATGTTGGAAACCTAAAGAAAGGCAATGATGTAGCTACACAAGAAGAGGATAGTTACCATATTAATAGATGCAAAGAAAAGGTAAACTATTCAGAGGAGTTCAAGAAACCAAATCAAAGTAACACGGCACAACAATATAGAGATCATAAACCTAACAGCAATTTTTTGCCTCAATTTACAGCAGTCACCAATTCTGAAAATCATATATATATATATATATATATACATAAATATGAGACAACAACAACAACAACAACAATCATTTCCCAGGTCAGGATAGATACAACATGAAATATACTTATGATAACAAAAATAATTCAACAATCAACTGCAACTATGGTCAACAAGGTAAACAATGCTGAACAGGTCCAGTGTTCACTCGACCAAACGAAAAACTGAGAGGCAGTGCAACCACCAGTACATTCTGCAACAGGATTGGGCATACGGTCTCAAATTGAAGAACTAAGTGGAACTGTTGCTACTCATGTGGTACACAAGATCATTATTTTGCAGACTGCCCTCAGAATCCACAAAAATTCCTACCGTGGTCACACTCTTCCCAGCCACTAGGCCGAGATAGATTGACTTTCGGTAACAGAGTGAATGACAACAATTACATGGGCTACAACACTTTTCAGAACAATAGACACAGCCAATCTCAACTTCAAAATAATAACCAAGTAATCTTAGCATCAAACAACTCAGTCACAGGTGACATAACAGTGAGGGACATGAAAACTCAAGAAGAATGAGATAGCAGTTAAACTCAAACCCTCTGGTTTAAATGGGGCATGATCAGAGAAGGAAAACGAGACGTCCCCAAACAAATCAGTAAAGTCTTCAATTCAATTGGAAAATAAGTATGATTGTCTTGAAAATGACCTATTGTATTCAGATGCGGAAGAGTATTAGAATGTATTCATATCATGTACAACCCCTTGACAACAGAAGCAACACCCCAAATAGACTGAAGCATACAGCTACAGAGAACTTTCATAATTCAAATAAGAGCCAAACAAACAAAAAAGTCAATTCTGTCCACAATTCACATTCTGGATCGCATAAAGCATCATTAGTCCATTTAGCTGCTTTGCTACCCGAAAGCCTAATTGCCATAAAAGTGAAGATAGAAAATGTTGAGACAGTTGCTCTTATTGATACAGGTGCAACAAATAATTTAATATCTCAGAAAGTTTGGCATGAAGCAAAATTACCAGTTGACCCAAGTGATCTCATAACAATTCAACGATTAGGAAAATTTGAAATTGAAACCAAAGGTACTGTGAATATTGAAGTTTCTCTGTTTGACTCTAGTTTAGGTAACAGATTTTGATATTGTTCCTGATACCAGCATCAAATGTGGTCTCATTTTAAGTGTAGAATTCCATAAAGAAAACAACTATATTATCAATATGTCAAAACGAAAACTTACTCGAGCTGATGCTGATGGATCCAGAGTGGATTACTATGTGCACGAAAATGGTAGCATACTGGCAATGGTACATGAAATTTTTCCTGTTTTGGCTGCTGCAAATGTCACTATAGAGAAAGAAAAGTTGACAGAAGTTCCAATACGCATTAAAAATAATCCATATGGGCCAGAACATCATTTCTATTATGAAGAAAATATGAATAATAAGAAGTGTAGAGGAGTAGATGGCACTGCCTAGCTTCACACTGGTGAGTCATGTGCCATGGTGCATAAAAAGCGAGAAGAAAAATATATTTTTTGTATAAAAATAATGAATGGAAAAGTAGGAATAGTGAGCACACTTGTAGAATTGGAACCAAAAAATGATAAAAGTTCAATCAAATGGACAGGTGAAACTCTAAAAGAAATCATAAATATTGGAGTAAATAACAGTAAAGATGAAAAGAATATGGTTGATGCAATGCTTCTGGAAACACAAGATGCATTTGGCAAACATGAATATGAGGTAGATAGAGCCACAGTCATTCCACATGTAATAGAATTGACAAATAACACACCAATTTGGCAGAAGCCTCGTCGTTTTGCTGAACCTGTAAACCAAGAAATTGAACGGCAGCGTGAGGAATTGAAAAAGATAGACATAATCGAAGATAGTAACTCGCCATTTTCCTCTCATGTTGTTCCTGTGCGCAAAAAGAATGGTCAGTTAAGACTGCGCATCGATTGCAGGAAAATAAATAGTGTAACAAAGCAAGAAAAAAATCCAATGCCTAACCTATCAGACTCAATTTATAGTGCACATGATATAAATTATTTCACCAAACTAGATCTTAGAATTTCACCAAACTAGATCTTATTAGAAGATTCAAGTAGGCCGTATACTGCACTTAGCAGTCCGCACAATCACTAACAATTCAAAACCCTGTCATTCGGACTCAAAAATTCAGGTATAGCATTTCAGGAAAATATGCAACAAACACTTTCAGAATATTGTTTCAAAAATGTCATAGTATGTATAAATGATATTCTCATAATGACTAAAACCTACCATAAACATCGTGAGCTAGTAAATGGAATTTGAAAACTCTTCAGGCTAATGGTATCAAAATTGAAGTAATTAAATGCAATTTTTTTTTAATTTTAAGTAACATTTTTGTGTCATGTCATCAGTAATTTTGGTATCAAAAAGTCATATGAATACATAAACAAAACTAAATAATTCTCAAAACCTCAAACTGTGACTGAACTACGTCAATTTCTATGACCAATAAATTTTCAGCGCAAATTCATTGATAAGTATTCATTCAGTTGTTGCAAAACCGTTGTCAGAATTGACTGGTGGACAACAGAGAAAGGCGTTAGTATGGACAAAGGAAATAGAAACGTCTCACAAAACCTTGAAGGATAGATTAGTTCAGCATATTATCTTGTCTTACCTTGACTACTGTAGCAAGGATTCTGAAAAGTTAGAGCTATTTGTTGACGCTTCTGGAGTTGGCGTTGGCGGTTGCTTGGTACATAAACAAAATGGTCAATACAAAACAATCGGTTACTCATCCATGATACTTTCAGCTGCGCAATGTAGATACTCTACTATAGAAAGAGAACTAGTTGCTCTTAGATGCAGTGTCAGAACATTTAGACCATTTTTATTTGGGGTACAGTTCATTCTATACACAGATCACAAACCATTACTGAACCTACACAATATATCTAGAGAAATTGCTAGGTTAATGAGAACAATAAATGAATTAGCGGAATATGATTTTCAGATTAGATACCGACCTTGCATTGATGCTGATACCATGTCTAGGATTGTTAAAGTACCATCACCGGAAGACTATGACAAATCAATTAATAAAAATGAACTGCCTAAAGGGTTAACCTAACCAAACAAGTAGAAGGAGGTGGTAATTCACTATTTTTATCAGGTATGGAATGTTTAGAATACATGAGATGGAAAGGATATTAGTCAAATAGATATATCAGAGAATCATCTGGAGTTAAGGCAGAAAGCAGTTCATCAACTTCTTGAACACCCTAGTGAATTTAATATAACACTAAAAAAGGAAAAGATGAAGCATTTGAATTTTATGAAACATGATGGACACATACATTTAGAAGATTTTTTTTTTAAGTATTTGCAAAATTTTAGACGTAGACATTTGGGTTCATCATAGAATAATAGCACCAGTTTCTTACAAAATTTATAACAGTAAGACTGAAAGAAACATTATTCATCTCTAGTGTATTTCAGGAATTCACTTCAACCCAGTACACACCGAATGAAAAGTTGCTCAATCGATTAATATTGTTAAGCATAAATATCTCAATGTTGCCAGAAACCATGAGCCAATTCCTGATACTATTGAGAAGGAAATTGAAGATAGTAAGTGGAAACAGGTTTTATGTGATATTGATAAGATTAGAATCTCTTGTGAACACAAACTGTCCTCTTATGCAAGTTGTGTAGAAAAAGTAATCACTGTTACATTCTATGTCATTGTTGACACTGGTGCTCAAGTCAGCTTACTAAGTGAAACTGTTTGGAAGTCTATACAAGACGCGAACTCACACCTTAAATTAAAAACAGTTATAAATAACAAACTTTCAGGAATAGACAGTACAGAAACTTTGGTATTAGGGGTAGTGGAGCTTAAGCTAGAATTTTTTCTAGCAGATTAAATTTTGCAAATGCCATTTGCAGTCGTCAAAGACTGCGATATGCCATGCTGTTGCATAGTTGGGGGCAAACTTCTTGTCTAAAAACAGAATAATCATAGATTACACTAATACTAAAATGTACACTTCAACTGGATCTTTAATTTATCCATTGCTAGGCAATGATTCCAACAACAAATGTTGTTACAGGTGTGATGTAGCTGCTCTGGTCTGTTCAGCTGCAAACACAAACAGTTCAGACATATGTCATAACACAGATGAATCAAATTCAGAAGTTAAAAGTAAATTTGGTGAAGTTGGTAATTTCTATATATTGATTATGGGCAAGTGCCCATTGTCAAACCATGTTGTTAATAGTAATGAGCTTTGGTGAGCGATAAAAAATCAAGTAAACACTGTGCTTTCACTTTCAAGGCACAATCTGACTCCAAGTTATGCTATCCTTTCTTACAAATGAGGTTGAGTATTATGGGCAAGCACCAAAAAACAGACTCAAGGACAAGGACAAGGCGCAGGTACTTTCTTCTTGGTATTGATCCCAACTTAACTGAATGAAGACATCCAAAGGTAATATAGGAGGGGAACAGAAGGGAGATAGGAAAGCCGGCAAGAAAATATTGGTGGCGTTGTTAAATTCTGGTTATCTTTGGGGGACCTTTTTTTTGGAATTTGGTGAGATGCAGTCGAAACTTCGGTTTTTTTCTCGACTGATGAGGTTCACGTACTATGGAGATAGTGTCCCCTTGTGTCCTTGGTTGCAGCAGGCTGAAAGGCTGCACATAAAATATTCTTGGCTAAAAAAAGAGTGCCGCGTGGGAGATAATCACATACCATTCTGCCTGCCTCATACAGGCAGACAGATTGGGTGCATGTAATAAAACAATTTTGAATCCATGAAGTAAATATCGTACCACTAAGGGTGTA
Source organism: Gammarus roeselii (assembly GCA_016164225.1). Classification (NCBI taxonomy): domain Eukaryota; kingdom Metazoa; phylum Arthropoda; class Malacostraca; order Amphipoda; family Gammaridae; genus Gammarus; species Gammarus roeselii. The sequence continues at coordinate 9,871 of SDVV010007333.1, forward strand.
GCTACCAGGAATAAAAAAATGGAAGTCTTAAGCTCTATAATGCATGAATCTTACTGGCCTAGATATTATGTTCATGTCCCAGAATATGCATTTTGGATGTATAATGATTAAAAGAGATGTCACCATCTAAAAAATGTTATTTACACTATATAGGCACTATATAGCTATGTATATATCTATAAATAGGCATGGATCAAGGTAAAGTGCTACTCAGATCTAAAGATTCCTATCATGTTAGCAGAACACTAATTTGAAAATCCTATTATAGCCTTTGGCCGAGGAATTCTCCAAAGCTAGCTGCTACGCCTTTGAATTCAGTTGAAATCTTGCATCCAGGTATTTACAATAGTGTCTTGCTGCAGGAATCTGCAACTGGATTTATTAGTCTGCTCTACACTGGGGATAGCACATATTAAACACTGTTATTCTCACCTGTCTTCTGTGGAGCAATATCCAAGGGAAGCCTAAGACCCTGGTGTCTTTCTTTGTCTCTGTGGCCACAGTTTCACTTCCTTAAGTCGTTTACCATTTAGAACCTCCTTGCCCGTATTTGTATGCAAGTATATAATAACTACTGCCACAAGAACTATGTTCATGTCCCTGTCTACGAAGAGTCTAGAAAAACCCCGCTCAGCTTGTTGCCCGGAAGGCGTTGTTGCCAGATTTGTGTCAAAATATTTCTCTGAATCATTTATTCCTTCTGATGCATGTTCCATGGCTTATGTGCGTGGGTATACATATTTATTCAACCAAACTAAATATTTGTTGCACTGCCATTATGGTTGGAAGCAGTTTGTACTAGCTGGACGGAAATGTTGTAGCTACCTACAGAGAGATGCGACAATGAAATCAAAATATGCGATTGCTTAATAGTAATAGGTGTTTGTGATGCACGTATAATGTGTGTAGTGTTATTAGGATAATGTAGGGTGAATTAAGGACCTCTACTTAAGGTAAAATTCATGTTACCCCTGGTAACGTTGACTTACTTACTAAATAAAGACTATGCGATTAAGCAATTAAAAAGACACCTGGTAGAAAACATATTTCATAACACATGGAAATCCGAAAATTTGAATCAGTTCAAGAGATACTGCAAGCTCATGCGAGTTCAGTCTGATCTTTTAGCTACTGACATTAATGGGAGAACAGTGCCTTTAGTTTCTCTCCCACTTTTGGTAGAAATAGTCCACAAAACCCATATCAAGCTAGCTCACATAGGTAGAACAAAATTAAGAGATTTAATTACCCTAAGTTTTTGGCACCCAGCAATAAATACAGCAACTTAAGATGTGTGTACCTCGTGTTCTCACTGTCAGCCACATAAAATCTCATCACAGTTAGTTTCACCTCCTAAAATCAAAATTCAAATCTGCCCATCCATATGAGTTTGTAGTCATGGATCTCTTACAATTTCCCGAAGTCTTCTCTTGGCAATATTGCAGCACTTGTTATTGCGGATCATTGTTCCAAATTTTCTCATGACAGTGCCTATTTAAGATATAAGAGCAATCACAGTTGCTAAAATTGTCAACGAACAAATCCTACCCCACATAATTCTAGTCCCTAGCAGAGTACTCGCTGATAATGATCCGGAGTTTATTGCTGCAGAATTCAATCAAGTACTAGATCAATTTGGAATTAAACATGTACATTCAACCAAGTACAATGCTTCAGGCAATGGTGTTGTTGAACGTTCAAACAGAACCATAATAGAACTATTGAAGGGTCTAGTAAGTAAAAATCCACTTACTTGGGATAAATAACTTTCCAAAGCTCTAGTTATTTATAATAGTACAATGCACTCACAACTTGGTATCTCCCAATCTCAATTTTTGTTATAAAAATCCCAGAATAGGGACAATCCTTTGCCTGTGGACAATAACACACTAGAAGCATGGAAGGAAGGACAACTAAAATTTGCACTTTACAAATTAGGACAGTGCCCTGCTTACAAAATAAATAAAATAAGACACCAACTCAAGTACAAATTAAGTAGAAAGTATATAGGACTTTCTGAAATAATCAAAATTTAACCTAATGGGGTGACTTATGAGATTGGAAACAATGAAGGCAGTGATAATGTAATAGAAGTCCACTATAAACCAATTAAACCTTGGAAAGGCCCACCCTTGTATCTACAAAAATACTTAGAGGTAGTGGATTTAGAATCTGAGGCATTGTCTGAGGATAGTGAGTCTTCTTCAGGGAGCTATGGACCCATGCCTTGCTGTATATTTATCAGCAGTAGCAGCAATACTGAAAGTAGCAGTGAACAGAGTGAAATAATTGAGTCAGAAATACTTCTAGAAAATCTAAGTCAGTTAGAAATCACAAAGATATTTCAATTTTCTAGTAAGAAGCTGGAAAACTCTGTGGTCAGCAGAGGACGGAATGTGAGGGAGGTGATAACCAGCAAACCAGACTTGGTTAATACACAACAAATGGCAAATGTAATATTATTGGAGAGTACAAAAACTCCTATAAAGAAGGAACCAAACATAATCACGGTAGAGAGAGAAGAAAACATTATGTTTTGTCAACCTTTCAGTGTTCTGTGACTATTAAATCTTCTGAGAAATTAGCAAATCTGTCATGCAGTGAGCCTACTAATAATAGACCCCTCATTTATAATGCAACAACAGATTCTCATAATCAAGAGGTACCGCGAGTTTCAGACTCACAACAATCAAGCAAGTGAAATCCAATTATGCATAGTTCAGCTGCTTATTGCGTTGGCGTAGAAAAACCATTCAATATTTGGAAAACCCATTGAACATGACAGTCCCATTCAAAATATGGAAAGTCAATTGATTTTTACGCTCTCTTAAGCAATCTCTAGCATTGTAGTAGGAAGTAGTAGATCAGTTGGTTGAGATGATTGAAGGGGAGGAAGCATCTGTTGACGAAGATAGAGCGCATAGCACACCATTTAAATTATTGGCTGATGATAATCATGGTATTTTTAGTGGTTTCCAGCAGGTTGTGACTCCTAAACTTTGTCTTGAAGGAGAAAGCTTTCATGGATTTGGGAAGGACAGAGATTTGCCAAAACTTTCATCCGTAAAATTAGAAGTACTTAGGAAAATGAAATAAGATATAGGCAATATCAGAGATACAGCTGCTCACTATCAGAGTGACAACCAGCTTCTGCGTCAGTTATGGTGTAGAGGTTCTTAGTTGACCCTAAATTATCCTAATAACACTTAACACATTAATCGTGCATCACAAGCACCTATTACTCTTAAGCAATCGCGTCTTTTGATCTCATTGTTGCATTTCTCTGTAGGTAGCTACAACATTTCCGTTCAGCTAGTACAAACTGCTTCCAACCATTATGGCAGTGCAACAAATATTTATTTTGGTTAAGTAAATATGTACACCCACGCATAAAAAACCATGGAACATGCATCAGAAGGAATAAATGATTCAGAGAAATACCTTGACACAAATATGGCAACAACACCTACGGGACAACAAAGCTGAGCGGGTTTTTCTTAACTCTCCGTAGACAGGGACAAGAACATAGTTCTCGTGACAGTTAGTTTATTATATACTTGCATACATACACGAGCGAGGAGGTTCTAAATGGTAAACTACTAGTTGGAATATAAACTGTGGCCACAGAGGCAAAGAAGGACACCAGCCGAAACTAAATAGTTTCTGTTGCAGGCTATACGTATAGATAGTCTGTACCTAGATTACCTTGGCCAGTGCAACATAGATAACAAGGCTTTCCTTGAACTTTGCTCCACAGAAGACAGGTGAGAATAACATTGTTTAATATGTGCTGTCCCCAGTGTAGAGCAGACTAATAAATACAGTTGCAGATTTCTGCAGCAAGAGACTTCTCTAAATACCTGGATGCAAAATTTTAACTGTGTTTGTAGACGATCCTCTACTGTGTTGGCTTGACTGGGCTTTTTTGGGGTTTGAAGTAAAACTTGCTGAAATACTTAAAATTTATTAGCCTGTCTAGTTCAAAATAGAAAAACGCAATAAGTTATTTTCGCAAGCCAATACACTTTAACTTGCTATCAGGTAGTCAGTATGAGGGGGACAAGTGTGAGAGTATGAAGAGATCGAATATCGCACACAGATAGTTTGGCGTGTGTGGGGCTCAAACCTGGTCTGAGGGCTCAGCATCATGCAGAGCTTATATACTAAGGATTTTAGGCCAGAACACCTTGAGGTGTTTTTGGAAAGCCAAGTGGCCGCGCCTATCCTGGAAGGAAGGGACTGTTCTATGGAGGTCTGGGGGCCGTGAACATGTGGCGACCAGGCCGGGCAAAGGCTCTATATTAGGAGTCTAATGTCGGAGCGTACCATTACATATGATATTTTAATACCTAAAGTAACAGCTTGAATTAAGGGAGGAAAACCACAGACACAGGCTATCTGTGATCAGATCCTGGTTAGGCATTCAGATCCTCATATACGGAGCGGCAGAGGTGAAATTATAATATGATTGTGGCCAAGAGCCAGACAGTGGGTCGGAGCCGTCTCGACTCAAGGAGAAACTAAGGTGAAAAATAAGTTGAATACAGTGGGACACCATATGTTCAACACCACTCCCTCATTCTTAATTGATTAATTGATATACTATATTAATTTATTAAATCTACGATTACACAGTGATTATCAAAAGCACAAAACAAAAGAATATAAACGTAAGCCGGAGACGCTCTTCTTGCTTCTTCGCCTGGGACAAGTGGGGTAGTCGTCCTTTGTGGAAGACTGCAGCTGTGTTTTCTTCAGTGTGTGGAGTAGAAAACGGTGCTGGGTATTCTTGGGCTAGCTGCAGTAGGCCGGGTTAAGCTACTGGCTGGCGAAGATGATCGCGAGCTGGTGATGTTGGTTAGCCGTCTCGAGGAAATTGCTCTCCCGTACGTGGGAAACAAGAGAAATACACTATAATTAATCACTAAATATATTTAATTTGTTAGTTGCAATTGTATTGTGATTTAAGGGCATTCTCGCGCGTTCCTTATTAAAAGTCTGAGTATTCATTCTCAGCAGATTGAGGAATGAATTTAGTTAATACAAATGCCATTCTACAAAAGTTAGAGGGAGTAGCAAACTCTAAATTAATTGTTCAAATGTAACGCGGGAGTGCTGCATATAGTTCGAGTACCAGAGCGGGGGAAAGATATGGTGGATTATCCGTGTTGGTACCTGTATCCACACTATTCTGTTTATGAAAGCTCAATGGTGGGTTATGTAGTCGGGTTTTGAGTTGATGTGCCTTATGTCTGGCTACATCTCGTACATGGTCACCCTTTTCGCGTAGGCTTTTTCTAAAATTAAATATGTCGTCTCGATTAGGTACAGTTATCTTTTTAGTTCGTAGGGTATCCTTAACGCCATGGAATCTTTCTTGCAGAGCGTCCAGAGTAGACTCTCGGGATATAGTGGCAGTGCGTCTTTTGAGACATATCCATTTGATAAGCAAAAAGGCAATGCAGAGGGAATTTATTACTACAATTATAGTTATAACAGTCTGAGCATAAATGCCGTAAGTGGCAATCTGGTCCAGCTGTAGTCCATGATAATTGAAGTCGATGGTAGAAGGGTCGTCTAATTTTACTTCGTTAATCAGTTTACGAAGGCTGGAATGAACTGTACTAGATTTGTTTACGTCAATAATCGGAAGGTTAGTGGGTTCCACGACGAAGGCAAAGGATTTGTTAGTCTCGGTGAGTTCAATAGTTACCATCTGTTTAGCGGGCCAAAGTAAGTCGTCAGTCTGCACGTCGCAAGCTAAATGAAGTTTATGTAGCCCAACGAGGGTGTCTCTCGTCTGATGGGACGAGCAATCCAGAGTTACTTTCGTAGATTCTGAAAAGTAGATTAGTCTATGCTGGTCCGTCTCGACCATAAAAGTATATGTAGAATCTGTTTTGTGATAGTTACATACTAGCAACATTGCGGTTACGTTCTGCTGAAAAGCTTCCCATTCACAAGTGGATTTTCGTTCATGAAAAATAGGTTCTATATCTAGTAGTAAGTGGTTCGTGGTTAATATAGAGTACATATTCTTTTTGTCTGTAATTATATAAGTGTTGTTACTCCTGAGTATCACATTTCTTAATTCAGGGATGACAAGGGAAGTTTCATCTATCTTTAAAGGGTGCGCTAGTAAAGTAAACACTAAGTAAGCAGTAGTATACGGTAAGGGTATTACCATCAAGAATTTATGGTGAGATACCTTCTGAATTTTCAGAATCGAAATTACGTGATCCAGATGATATCGAGATATTTCAAGTGGAAAGTCCAACGTCGGAAAATATTGGCGACCTTCTATAACAATATTATTTAGTGATTTTATGTCAATTAGTTCGAGGGTTAGAATTCCTTATTCTTGTAATGAAACGATAATCTCGCTTGATCTGAACGTTGATCGATATCAGTCAAGCTGGCTACGAATTGATCTAAATTCCATTGTATTGCTAAATGGATGTCTGCTGTCTCTACAGTACCAGCTAATTTCTTAAGTACTTTCTTAACAGTTTCAAAAGAATCGGACACGTTTTTGGAAAGCATGTCTAGGCGTTCGTTAGTTAGTTTAATCAGTTTATTATGTTGTTGTAGGTTGCGGTTTAAGGTGTCAATATTTCCTTGGTTATTGATATCAAAAATCTTAGAAATTAAATAATTTCCCAAGAATCTTAATCCTAATCCAATAACTAATGGGTTTCGGGGTTGTCGTCTTCCTGTTAGCAAAGGTCTAACTTCGGACAGATAGAGTATCAGGGATGAAGCATTAATTGGATTAGTACTATTTTGTATATTCAAAGAAATGTTTGGTTGATTTTTGTAGCTAACGTTATCTCTAAGTTGAGTTACTCCTGACTTTTTCAACGTAGTCCAGATTATTGTCGCCTGGTCTCGGAAGGCATAGAATTTTGTCCATAATTCTGAGCCTCGACCATCGCACATCAATAGATCAAAGATATTATGAAGAGTGCTTAGATATTCCGTTTCCAGTCTTATTAGTACAAATGCAGAGCGGTTAAGTTGATTTCTAGTTGCACTAACTAATTTATTGTTTGCTAACGCCTTGGCGGTTTGTGTGGCAGCCTCCAAATCAGACGAGTATTTTGAACAAGTGACATTAATAAAGCCGAGGTTTACTCGGGATAAAAGGAACGCACCTGGAATATGGGCAAATCCGGGCCAAGGGATGACAGTGACCGGGGTGCTTGCTGCTGCAGATGGGGGTACAGTCTCCCGAAATGCAGGTCCTGCTTGTGCCAAGGCGACAAGGGTTACAGCTTTTAGAAGTATGCCGACCCATTCCATGGTAGATATTAGTGTATCTGTAACATATACATTTGAAGTTAATACCTTACATCTTTAACTGTTATAGGTACAGAGAGCCTATTCAAATAACATCTAGTGACACTTCTTACTTGGTTAAGAGACAACAATTCCTAATACACAATTATTAGTAATTTAACGATTCCAAACGAAAAATAAGAAGAGTTATTTAAACTATACAAAGAACAATACGTATACAAGGAAAAAGGTCTGGTTGTGGCAGCAATGCAGTGCAGGGCTGGAGCCTGGTAGCGTGTATCGGGAAGCTGCCGAGTTGACCTTGTCCTTGGTAGGTGAGCAGTCTGCGTAGTGGAGTTGCAGAGGAACAGGGCCGGAAGAGATGCGCTGGGACGTCGTGCTGCAGTGCGAGAGCAGGTATGCCGGGTGCGTTGACCTCGTCCTCCTCTCTGGTGCTGGCGGCTGCTAATGCAGCTTGCAGGCTCTTGCTGGCTGGACTCGTTTGCGCTAACCGGTTTTTGCGTCAGGGTAGCAGCTGGTGGCGTTGCTGTTTGCCGACGGGTCAGTGGAGGTAGCAGGGAGCATGACCGTTGCCGGGTAATGATGTAATCGGGGTGGACTACATATGTTTTCTTAGTGGCAATTTCTTGGAGCTCCCAAGCTTTTCCCTTGTTTTTGATGACAGAAAAAGGTCCACT